>CAJNIZ010007969.1:49189-68165 GCA_905231905.1 Symbiodinium pilosum
GATTTAGGGTTAAGCGTTTAGGATTAGGGTTTAGGTGTTTAGGGGTTTTCGGGTTTCAGGTTTTGAGCTCAGGGTTTAAGATGTTGGGTTTCAAGGTTTTGCGCTTAGGGCTTAGGGTTTGGGTTTTAGGGTTGCAGGGTTTTGGGCTCAGGGTGTATTCTTTCATGGTTCTAAAGTTTAGGGGTTTAGGAAATTCGGGGACTTCAGGACCTATATGTTATAGAGGAGATCAAGGGCGCGCGACATGCTTAGAGCTCGGGACTTGGTGCGCCAGGCTGTCTGATTTTGGGCTTCAGCGTTGAGGGTTGAGGGTTTTAGGGTTTAGGGTTTTGGGGTGCGGGCTTTAGCTTTTTAGGGTGTTAGGATGTTTTGATTTTAGGGTTTTAGGTTCATTTCAAGGCGGCTACAGCAGGAGGGATTCGGCTTAGCGTTCAATGAGGGCTCCGGATATGCTCAGCTATTGTATTCAAACCGCTCACTACTCCGAATATGCCACCCTGACTAGGTGGGTGCACAACCTGACAAAAACTCTACCAACTTTTTGCTTATTGATATGAGGACGCCATGTGGCCGATAGCACCCCCTTCATTACCAGCTATACCTGAACCTCACAAGTAGGAAATCAAATGGTCCAAAAATCCAGAACAGAACCAATAAGGGCTGTAGTGCCCCTTACGTAGATAGAATATGGGGTATATGGGGATCTTACTATAACATACCTAAAACTATATTCGATCTACTTAAGGGGGACTATAACATTCTACTTGCTTTGCTCACATAGGGGGAGGTTCTCAAAGCCAGATGCCCCTGGGACTAGAAAGATGCGAAGGAAAATGGGGGAGGTGTTAGGGTTCAGGGTTTAGGGTTTAGGTTCTTGGGGGGACTATGGAAGTAAAAATTGAAGAGCTCTGATATAGGCAACTACAAGACCGGCTCCTGGTTGGCATACGGTCTCAAGTACTAAAAACTGAACTTATCATGGAGCAGAAGGTCTATATGATATCATTGCAAGTTTTGAAGGATCGTCGACGACTATGGTTTGCAAGAATAGAGCTGTTGAGGGACTAACTAGGCATCTCAAATTAAAGGCCTTCAGCCCCTCAATGCCAGGTATATAGGCTATAAGCCCAAACTATTTGAGACGGATTTCATAACCTCAAGTTGCGCCACATAAAGACTATTACCCTAAACACAAATCCCAAATCCCTAAATTCCTAGACCCTAAATCCTGAACCCTAAACCCTGAACCCTAAACCCCAGCCCTCTCCTCTGTATGAACAATATCAAGGTGAGGGAGTCTGTCCAAGCTTCAGATAGCTACCCTTTCTGGCGGTCATTGCAGCCAATCGCTTCATTGGCCAGGTAGAGGTCGCGAGTCGCCTCGTCCAGGTCATTCTCGAGCACTGCGACTTGCTTTTGCAGAGTGTCATTCTTGGATTCAAGCGAGGTGATTCTTCCCGGGAGAGTACTCTTGGTAGTAGAAGCCGAGGAGGATGACGTCGGAGGTCCAATAGACTTGCCACTCTCCACCTTGAACCCCATTTACGACGATCTATAGCCAAAAGGGGCCCAGAATTTTGAGAACAACCTCTATGTCTCCACTGCTTACCCTAAGTAATTAGCCGAAACAAGGCCCCATGCATGCCCTAAACTCTAAACTCTGAACCCTAAACCCTCAGCCCGAAGTAGCTCACAAAGTGACCCCAAACCCTGAAAGACAAGCCAGGCTGCATTTTCATCAGCTGGTCTGCCTCTACCAGCTTAACCTCCGAAATGCAAGGTGTTCAGGCCACGTAGACCCCTGTTTAATAAACCCCCTCCTTTATTAGGGCCTTTAGGGTTAGGGTTAAGGGTTTAGGGTTTAGGGCTTTATTTTAGGATCCCTATTATAATCCCTATCAAGGGGAGGGGGGTTATTGATCAGGGGTCTACATTAGGGTCTAAAGTTGGGGCTTCAAAGGAGCGACCACAAGGGATACGGGTAGTCACGTCAGGTTCCCTCGAACTTTTTTGCTTTTGACGCTACTACTTGGGTGAGTGGTGCTTATTTAAGAAGTTATACAGGGGAATATAGGGGGATATATAGGGATTTGGGTTTAGGGGTTTGGGGCTTAGGAATAAGGGTGAAAGAGTGCTGTGTAAAGAAGCTGACAGGAAGTGCCAAAACAGCGGACCAACTGCCTCTATTTTTTTTCACGGCCCTGGATCCTAGACCCAAAGACCCTAAACCTGAACCCCCAAGCCCCGAAACCCTAAATCCCAGCCCTTAGGCCCTTAAGCCCAAATCCGCAACAAAACCCCAAACCAACTTTCTGAAACAGCCCGGTAGTTCAATTTTGGGTTCTCCTCACCCCGCCGCCCCCTCAATGAACCCCAATAATACCCTAAACGCAAAACACTTAACCCTAACCAATTACCTGAACCCCCAAAGTGTATGTAGAACGATTGCCTTTTGGGCTGTGTTTAAACGATGTTGGGCGATTATTCTATCTAGTTCTGGGGTCCAGGCAACCCCTAAACCCTAAACCCTAACCAATATTTACCCTAAACAAGTACAGAGAAGGGCGCTTACTACAGAGGCCTGAATAACTACCAATATCATATTGAGGTCCATTTGAGGTACCGTATACTATAATACTCATACAAGGAATATGGAACCATAATATTGGTAATTATTTAGGCCCCTACAGTACGTATGCTACTTGCCTCCACGACGTTTGCGAAGACAAACTTCAGGCCAAGCTGCGACGCAGTGGCTATCTTGGCCGGTTTAGGGTTGTGGGTATAGGGTTTTGGGTTTAGGGTCAGGGTTTAGGGTGTACCTGGACCCCAAAAGTAGGTAAAATCATAGCCCCAAACCCCTCAAAACAACCCAAAGGGCCTTTTTTTTTTACATACTTTTGGGGTTCAGGTAGGGTTTAGGGTATGGGTCCGTAGAGTGTAGGGCTTAGAGCAGGTCCTCGGGTCGTGGCCGGTGATGGGTAAAGCCCTAAGGGTCCAAGGACTCAAATAATAGGGTCCCTTTAAAGGGGTTCTAGGGGGATGTATAGGGATATATGAGGACTATATAAGGGTCCAAGAACGGTATTTGGGCCCTAAAACCCTATTATTTGGGTCCTTGGACCCTTAGGGATGAGTTCTGAGCTCACTTTAGAGTTTGAGGTCCGAGGTGGTGCAGAACGGGCTGCCAAAACGTTCTGAAGACGAAAGGGTCCATGTAGCCGTGTAGCGTATTCTCAGGGCCCAAAGGGGTTGCCATACAACTACTTTAGAGCCTAAGTATATACTCTATACCTACCCTCAACCCTAAACCCTGAACCCTACATCTGAAACCCTAAACCCTGAACCCTAAACCCTCAACGCTAAACTCTATGGTAGTTTCCCAAAATTAGGGTCCCCCTTGTATACCCTATACATTATAATCCTCAATATTGGGACCCTCAAAATGGTAACCCTAATTTGGGAAATCCTAAACCCTAAACCCTATACATGGGTGGATGTCAAAACTATGATCCCTTTGGGTACCCTAAATATTCGGTGGTGTATTATGATAGGGATCCAAAAAGGGACCATAATTGTGACAAGCACCTACATGAACCCTTTGGGATTCTGACGGGAGCCAGCCATGAGCTTCCTCTTGAAGACAGCCCATCACGACCCAAACCCTGAACCTAAAGCCTTGGACCCTAAATCCAGAGGGTTCAAAGCTTTGGGCTCAAGGCTTAGGGTCTAGTGTTTGAAGTCTAGGTCTTCAAACTCTTAATCCTCAAGACAAGACAATCTTGCATTTACTTAGGCCGCCAGTTCCTGTCATTTCAAAACCTCGACCTCAGAACGGACCTCTCAGCATTGAATCGGACGTAAAGAGCCCAAAGCTGCAAGCGGGTATCCTAAGGGTCCAAGGACCCAAATAATAGGGTTTTAGGGCCCAAATACTGCAATATGAATGGCATTTAAGCCCTAAAACCCTATTATTTGGGTTCTTGGACCCTTATATAGTCCCCATATATCCCTATATATCCCCCTAGAACCCCTTTAAAGGGCCCCTATTGTTTGGGTTCTTGGACCCTCAGGGGAACTTGGGTCTTCTGGGACGAACCTCAGAGCCGATCAGCTCAGGACAGGCTTTTTGATACTGTTGATGGAGGAACTTTTGCACCACCTTAAGTCCCTAAAGTCCTAGGAATTACAGTAGTTTAGGGCTCCATCAACAGTAGGTTTCCTGCAGCAAGCAGAAAACAAAGTCCAGTCATGCGGTCTGCGGCAAGAACACAGACAGGGAGAGCCTGCGTGGGATATTGCTCATCAATATCTGGGAGGACTGCCCTGCATCCAGAACGAACATCATGAATTATCAGAACGAACATCATGAATAACCACATGATAGCCCTCTTCTTGGGTTGGAAACGCACCTAAACCCAAAGGCCCTGACACCCTAAACCCCTAACCTCAAAACCCTACACCCCCAAATCCTAAACCCTGCAGAGGGCACACTACACCCCAAACCCTAAACTCTTTCCGAGACCCCGGCGCTCAAACCATGGGATTTCCAAAGCACTCATCCTGAACCTGTAACCTGGAGACCTACAGGAAGTCTAATGCCTCACGCAGGGTTTAAGTTTTTAGGGTAAATTAAGTTACTATAATGGGTATGGGTTTAGGGTTTAAGGCTTAAGTTGCGATATTGGGAAACCATATTCATTATTATATATATATATACCCATCATGGTAACTTAGTGTGAATTCCTTAACAGTAACAGCAACACAGTTCAGGGTGTACGCATGTTCTACCTGTCCCACGGAGACCTTGCCCACAAGCACCAGTAAGCTTCCGTTCTGGTGCAAACCCTCAACCCTGTACACTAAGCCTACATCCAAAAGCCTTCGATCCCACCAAAAAAGAAATGAAGGGCTCTACCCAGTCCATACTGGGACCACGCTTTAACATTCCCGTGTCGGGTCTTAGTACAATTACAGCTATAAGCACAACTATCAGTGATAATAACTATCAGCTTTGGCCCAGATTACCGGGTACCCCATCCCGGCCCTTAAATCCTAAGCCCCAAACCTGAACCCGTAACCCTAAACAAAGAACCCACGAGGCGCAGGCGAAAAGGGTCATGGCTGGCGACTCCAGGCGGCTGCATCGGGGTTTTTTGGATTTAGGTTTTAGGGTCTGGGGTGTAGGCTTTGGGGTTTAGGGTTGAAGGTCTAGGGTTTAGGGATTGGGGTTCTAGGGTTGTCGGGTTTGGGGTTCAAGCCTAAACCCTAAGCCTCTAACCCCCAGGCTTCAAGGTTTAGCAAGCGACGTGTGCAAGCTGCAGTAAGATGGAGGAATCTTTCCAGCAGCCGGGCCCCGGTCTGCGTTCGGGACGGCGGTTTGGTTTAGTGTTTTGGGTTTTGCATTCAATGTTGTGGTTTTAGGGTTTAGGGGTTGAGGGCTCTAGGGTTTTAGGTTTAGGTTTCAGGGCTTTAGGGTTTAGGGTTTAGGGCATCTAAACCCCCAACCACCAAGTCCATATCAGTATAAAGTAAGCCCTCAGCCCCAAAAATTGGGACCGCTAGAACAAGTAATGTAGACACATGATTACTAAACCCCCTCCTTTTAAGGGCCTGAATATTAGGAATCCTATCATAATCTCCATTAAGGGGAGGAGGTTTATTAACCAGGGGTCTGGGTTAGGCATGACCAAAAAAACCATAGGTTGGGTTTAGTGTTTAGGGTTTAGGATGTAGCGAATTATGTCTCCACTTGGTGTATCTGTGAGAACCTAGCATGTGAATTATGACCTCATTCTAAGCTACTAAACTGTACCAAAGAGCTGCATATTACATACTTGGGCCCTGACGTAGTGATATTCTGGGAGTCTTCGGGGCGTAAGTATATTATTTGACATAGCTACATTGACCCTGTGGGTGTCAGCCGTAGTAGCGCACCCATCTACCATGTCCGTCCAACGTAAGAGGATGCTCCACATCGTAGGGTTGGGGGTTTAGGTTTTAGAGTCAGAGTGATGGCGAGCCAACTGTTAGCAATAATGCGAAGAACATCAAATTACTGTCTAGAAATGAAAGCCCAATCCCGCATCCTGAACAACAAAAAACACAGAATCCCTAATCCCCTCATCTACAGCGCCTAGACCCCTACACCTTACACCTTGTTCAGGATGCTGCCTAACTTCTAGGTTCTCAAGTAACTCCTTAATAATGTAGGTACCCTTTTTCCTAATTTTCAGCTTTGATAAGCAAGCCCCAAATAAAAAAGGGGAAAAGGTACTACCGGATTACCTAGACTTTATGTCCACTGTCTTCTATCCTAGAAGGCTCCTAGGACTATAATGGGCTTTCTGGGGAAGGTTTGGGTTTGGGGGGCTAAGGTTTGGGATCTCACTGTCAGAGGATTCTCTATAGAAATCACGCATGCATGCTGCAGGCACCACAGCATCAGCCTCGCAGTGAATCGGTAGAGCCGATTTGCAGAGTCAACCTTTGCTGTCGGAGCCTGACAAATGAGGCAGGCCCCAGATGTATTCTGGGCTTTGAAGCGGCTTCGGCGAGGGGCTCCTTGTTGTGTAAGCGATGTCGGGAGAGGCCTCTCCCTGGCAAGCGAAGCGGTCCCACATCGGGGAGCAACATGTACCGCGGAAGTTTCTTCTCCTCCAGTATGGACAAGAAGGCATGCTCCCGGGCTTCAGAGCTGAGGTCAATGTTCAAAGGAGCAGCTTTTGATTCATGCTTCTTGTGCGTCAAGTCCACGGCGATGGCGTTGAAACCCAGGTTCCGTGCTGCTTGAGTAATGCCGGCGGACCCAGCGAAAACCTCAATGAAGACTGGTCTGGCCTTATCACCAGTGTTTCTCAAAATGAAAGAAGTGCTGGGCAGTGGTGTTTCCCCTGAGCCAGGAACCTGAAAGCCAAGACCACGCAACCGATTGTAGGGCTTAGGGGTTATATTAGAGGCACATAGGGTTTAGGGTTTAGGTAGGGTTTAGGGGGCATAGAGGTCTAGGTCGAAGCCAGCGAGCTGAAACGCTGGAAGCCTGGCTTAGGGTTTAGGGCCTAGACAACACAAAGAACTTAAGTCATACAGGTTCCATGTTTTAGCTTGTGGGCCTCCTTCGCAGCCCCTAGGCACTAAACACTACGCTAGAACCCCTTTACAGAGTACCTTTGTATATCCCAATATCAAGTGCCTTCATGTCATGAACCCCAAACCCTGAACTTTATTGCACACCAAACCCTACAGTCCCCCTAAGTAGATAGACTATGGCTTTGGGTATATTAAAATAAGATCCCCACATACCTCATATTCTATCTCCGTCAGGGGGACTACAAACCCTGAATTCAATTTCAAGCCCCCTGGAGCCTGTCAAACAAGATCACTGGGGCTGGCAGCAGCAAAGCTACGATGGCGCCCACCTTCGCGTCAAGTGCACTAAGTCTCGTAACGCTGTTCTGGGCTTCGTGGAGAAAGGATTGGGGTCTAAGTAGGGATGGGTCTGGTGAGGTCGCTACCTGGGCCCCAAAAGTAGGTAAAAAATGGCCCAAAACCCCTCAATATAGCCTAAAAGGACATTATCCTCCGCTGGGAGGCGTTCCCGGTGCCCTTGTTGCGCCCAGCGGCGTCCCCAGTGCGCTTGTTGTGATCACTGCCTCAAATCGCCGAGCGAGCCTCAGCAGGATGGTTCCGACGTCGCCGTCATCGAAGATTTGATCACCAGAATCGTTGGCAGCGTCTCCTCCGTGTTGAAGCTGAATGGCATCTTCCATGGGGCCACATCCTTCGACCAGTCGCTGAGCACGATAAGAGCGTATCAAGCCTCGGATGAGGCCCACAGCAGCCTCTATCCCATCTCTCTCCATCATTGTGTCATTGTGCTCGGGGGCAGGTGGGGGCAGGTGGGGCATCCCGCGCATCCAGCAGGCTTCAGCTTTGGGAGCTACGTCTTGGGTTTCAGGGTCCAAGAAGATATAGGGTGGGATCAGACATGGCTTTTCCTCCTCTAGAGGGACCGCAATGTAGACCCCAAAATACTATAGTCAGTATGGGGGGAGCCCCCCAAAGAATACTGAAGCATAGGAGCAAAGAGACCTGTTTCTGAAGGGGACGCCAAAAGCCTCAAATGCAAGTTCCCTCCCCTAAGCCTTGATCCCCAAATCCCTTAACCCCTAAACCCTACATCCCCGACACTAAGCCTCAACCATACTCTCTGAATTCTCGACCGCACAAATCCTCCATCCCAAAAAACACTAAACCCTAAACTCCTGACCCATAAGCCCTAAGCCCTTGATCCTAAATCCTAAGAACGAAACGCTCGACCCTACATTCTGGACCCTGATCCCTAAACCCCAGGCCCTAAGCCCTAAACTCTAAACCCTGAGCCCTAAACCCTAAACCAAAAGCCCTAAGCCCTGAAACCTAAACCCTAAGCCCTAAGCCCTACACCTCAAACCCCAAACCCTAAACCCCAAACCCTTAAACTCTACGCCCTAACTCCAAAATCCACAATCCTGAAGCCCTAAGCCCTACACTCCAAGCCCAAAACCATAAGTCCTAAAACCCCAAACCCTAAACAATAAGCCCTAAGTCCTAAGTCCTAAACCCTAAGTCCTAAGTCCTAAACCCTACGTCCTAAACCCTAAACCCTAAACCCTAAACCCTATAAACCCTAATTAAGTCCAACACCTCGCCTCCGGTACGAAGGATAGGAGGAATGCAAAGAGCCCGAAGGCAGGTGACAGGTCGACGCCTGTGTTTAATGTTAGGGCTTAGGGTTTGGGGTTTAGGGTTTAGGGTTGGGGGTTTAGGGTTTGGGGTTAGGGTTTAGGGTTTTGGTGTTTAATGTTAGGGTTTAGGGTTTTGGGGTTTAGGGTTTAGACTTTGTGGCTTAGAGAGTGTAGGATTCAGGGTATAGGGCTGTTCCGAAAACAACCACCTCCTACGCAAGGACCCTCATCTACAACAAGTGGTTGTGTGGGAGCAACTAACGTTTCATTGTGGGCTGCGTGGTTACCCAGGTAGAGGTTAGGGATGAAGAGGGCTAGGGTCGAGAACCTTAATTACCTAAACCCTAGTCCCCCTCAAGTAGATATAGAATGTGGCTTTGGGTATATTATAATAAGATCCCCATAATAAACCCCATATTCTATCTACTTAAGGGGGACTATAAACCCCACCGGGGGCAGGCGGACATTCGTGAGCAGGCTGTCATGGGGATGGCAATAAGCTGCTGCAAGACCTACCCGCTAAGCCTAAACCCCAAACCCTAAACCCTGGGCCCCTTCAAGTAAGCGCTATGCAAAGGCCGATCTGCTGTCAAGGAACTTAAATGCGTGGTGTTTTCTTGGTGGTTGAACCTAGTAAAGATTATATTCAATATATAAAATACTTTACCCAATAGGAGGATATAATCTTACTCTATAATGGGTACCATAGTACCCCAAATAGAATACGACTCATATCAAATTACCGTGATATTGGGGGTTTCCCAGAACAAGAGGTACCGTCTTGCGCCTTGGGGTCTCCATAATCTCACATCAAGAATTCAGAATTCCCCCCACAATTAGTAAATCCCAGCGCCGGAACACAATTTATTCCCTCCACAATTAAGAAATCCGCCAAAAGCGTAATTTTCTCAGGGCAACGAATTTATTTAGATTTCAATTACGAGTAACTCTTAATAAGCTTTCCAACGTACAATTCTGGCATTATTGTTCCGGGGTCCCCCGGGATGGAGATAGATCAATCAAAGTGAGAAAGGTAAGGGTGGTTTATTAAAGCGAGGTCAACATTATTTGGGAGTCTATATTGGGGTCCCCCATTTAGGGAAACCATCATATGGGTATGTATAAATAACAAGGTTGTCTTATTATAGAATTTCGTTTAAATCCCTTAACAGCAAGCCGGAAGGAGGCACGCCCCAAAGGCTCATATCCAAACAAGGCAACATTGGAGTCAGGCGTCTACGCTTAGAGCCATGGGCCCCTAGTATCTTACCTGATTCCTGGGGCTTCCATGTGGTAGTTTCCTGAAAGTAAGCCCAATATAGACCCCAAAATAGTTGAAGAATCCGTCTTAATATAGGTACCCCCAAAAGCGTACCCCTAATTTTGGGAAACTCCCACATCATCCCGTCATAGTGATTTTCAGCACCCTACCAGAATTCCAACACCCCTAACATGAAATGTTCTTCTCAGATGAACACCCTATCTTTACACTTGCCAATAGGGTTTAGGGGTCAGCATTCAATGTTGCAGGGGTTTAGGGCTTAAGGTTTAGGATTTAGGGGTTAGGGTTTAGGATTCAGGGTTCAGGGTTTAGGAACTGGGTATGCAACCTATATGAGCCATGGTCATTGTAAGGCTAGTCGGGCTTCGGTGGGCTTTTGTTCCTGGGCCACCCGCGTCTCTGGTCTCTACCCTAAGGCTCCCAGGACTACAATGGGCTTGCTGGGGGAAGTTTGGGCTTTGGGGGCGAAGGTTTGGGATCTCACAACAGGGCTCCAGGAGCCTTAGGGTACAACTCATCTACCAGAAGTCCCCCATCTTCATCTAGCTGCTGACTTTCCTGGCACAAAGAAAGTGAACCTCTGAGATATAATATCCCTAAACCCTAAACCCTAAACCCCTAAACCCCTAAACCCTAAACCCTAGACCTTAACCTCCAAAGGTGACCCACTCAGTCACTCAGGTACTACGTCCAACCCACTCCCATTCCCTCACTTCCTGCCTAGAGTTCCCAGAAGCGTCCCAACGCACAGACCTGGCGTAGAAGGGTTTAGGCTGTGTTCTGGGGCTTTGGGTGTTTGGGGTGTTTACGTTTGGGGTGTATGGCTGAGAGCTCTAATGTTGCGGTATAAGTGCCACAAGGAAATCGTTTCAATTTGCTGAGATGGGTGCCAGCTCATCTTGAGCTGGATTCTGGCCCACCAAGCAACTGTCTATCACTGGGGTAACACCACGACAGGGTCAATATTGAGGGCCATATATATATATATACACATTATATTGCTATGGTAATTAATGAATATGCTAGTGCCACAGGGTGGGCACAATATCCAAGGTGTGAGCAAAGACGCCAAAGAAGGACATCTGCTTTATGCCGCCAGCTGCGCCACTGGTTTAGGGTTATCTGCAACCCCAAATGCCTAGCGTTTTTTGGTGGTTAAGTTAAACACAGTAAGATTATATTCTTATATAAAATACTATACCCCAGAAGGAGGATATGATCTTACTCTATATTGGGTACCAAGAAAGTATCCCCAAGTAAAATACGACTCAAATGCCTACAGTTTAGTAGCCTCAGCCCCATGAAGTGCTAGGTATAGTCCCATCAACTGCGGGGGCCCCTCCCAGAATAAGCATAACAAAGATTATGCTCTTTTTTGGGAACCTTCCCTCATCTTGAACCTGAACCCTAAACCCTAAACCCATGAACCCCAAAGCAAAGCCAGTGCTGCCATAGCCCAAACATGCTAGGCCCTTCAGCAGGATGTAGCGTCGGAAAAGCTCCTTGCACACATGAGCTATGGTCTAAACTCCTAGTATCCCCCTTAAGAAGCCCTATAATACTCCCCTATATAATCCCCTACATAATGCCCTTTCAGGAGTTTAGACTATAACTCATATATCGAGGACCCCCCTTAGGTGGATAGTTGCCAGGTGGCTAGCTACCAGGTAGGTATCCCTTAGGAGGACCCCCCACCCTGTAATAGTAACTATAAGGGATAGGAAGGATTTTTATTAGGGTCCTATTATATTCCTACTATACTGCTATTACAGGGTGGGAGGTCCACCTAAGGTATCCCATACAAGGGCTCTTTGCCTGCGCTTTGAAAGAAGGTTCATGGGTGATAGTGGAGCTTTTTGAGGTCCATCCAGGCCTCCTCTGAGGGTACGCACCTGATAACTACCCACCTGGATATATCCTCGACATTTATGGTTGGGGGTTTAAAGAATTGAGGCACATTTGGCCGACATCAAGAACCCAAGCTTGGGAGCCCCAATTATGAGGATGATCTCATCTCATGATGGGGTACTTTCACTAGGTGTGAGTTGGACTGCTATGTCGTAACCCAGACCCCTGGGAGGATCTAAAAATTAGATCCCCTACATAGACCCAGTATAACCCCTATATAATCCTTATATGATTTCCCCTTTGGTTCTAGGGGATCTAATTTTTAGATCCTTTTGGGTGTCTGGGAAAGCCACTCCCTGAGCCCAAGCCCTGCACATCCTAAAAAGCTTCCGTTTGAGAACTACGTGGCACTTAGAACCCCTACTAGATGTTAACCCTTCATTACTTATAATAAGAATATAAGGGAATCCCAAAGGGTTAGGGGTCTAAGGTCCAAGCTAAGTCCCAAGGAGAGAAGTGCATCACAGCTAACAACCTCAAGCCCAAGGACGGATGTACCTAGCTCAGCGAACGCGTGGATTGTAGTGGGAAAATGCCGCCTTAAAAAGGGGAGGCCTACAAAGGCCACACGCCGACTCCCATTGACGAGTTCTACCTGAGCCTTCTGCAGAAAGGAGCGGCAAGTAGACTTCGACGCCGCCCACGCCCCGCGCCACTGACACGGAGGAGGCAAGCGCCCGGATGACCAGTCCTTAGATGCCGGCAGGACCGCCCTCACGGGCAGCCCTACCGTGTCTCACCTGTAAGCAGGCTTCGCGGCACCTGACAAGATGCTGCAGCACCGTAGCGTTTCCCCATCCATCCCCATCCTAAGCGGGCCTCAACGGGACACATAGGGCGGGGGGGGGGATGAGAAAGGTCTAGCATTACATCTCCAAGCAACATGCTCAAAGGTAGCGTGGGGCTGGGCACACCATGGACAGAAGCTGTCTCTTAGTTGTGCATTGCCCTCAGCAAGCTTGGCCTGATACAATGCCTTCTGCAGAAAGGACCGAGGCATATCCATGTGAGAATGTACTTCGGGGGTTTTCCTAATAACCTATCATCCCTAACCGTCCGTAACCCTATAAAATCCCCAAGTGGGGCCCCCATGAATTCTTAAATGATAAGCTGTAATTCTTGTGCACCCATAGCTTCCCCTCGGTGCGGCGAAACTCCCATGGAATACATCCCCTGCGTGATTCTGAAGTTTAGGACCTTCACCCATAGTTAGGGCTTTGAGTTCAGGATTCAAGGCTTAGCGTTTACAAGGTTTCCTTTGGGTTTAGGGTTTAGGCGCTTGGGTTTGGCGTTTAAGGCTTCTAGGGTACAGTGTACTGTAGGGTTTAGGGTTTGGCCTCACACCCCGAACCCAACACCCTACATCCTGTCATTGCCAACCCCCACAAGTACATCCTCAAATCCCCGAAGCCTAAGCCCTTCAGATGGCCCTAGGGATCCACATGCCGCAAAACAGAAAAAAGAAGCTTTATAGATGTCAGGGCCCTTAGTATGTCTTTCTTACAAGCCCACCTCCCTCAACCCTCAACCTGAAATACCCCTATATGTCCCAGGAACGTAAAGCCTCTACAGCACAGCGCAGGTAATGTTTATACACCTCATCACTACATAAGCCCTATAGTCCCCTTCCCCTTTGCGAAGAAATACTCCATAAAGTCCTAAACCCTTCATCATAAACCCATAAACCCTAAACCTTGAAACCCTAAACCCTAAAACCCTAAAACCCATGTTCGGATGTCCTCCATCTGCGACCCGAGCGGCCTTGGGAAGCAGGGACAGAAGGTTTGGGGTATAGGGCTTGGGTTTTAGGGGTTTTTGGTACAGGGTGGGTCTAAATCCTGGACCCTAAACCCTAAACCTGGACCCTGGATGTCCTGGCATCTGGGTCTTCTGTCCTACATTTCTGTAAGTTACATCCCCAAAAAGGTAGCGGTTAAGGTTTAGGGTTTAGGGTCGTCGGGTTTAGGATATCTCCAAAAGTTAAAGAAGGCAACCTGGGACCATTTTGCGCTGAAACCTCCGTCCGGAGGGTGGTCGCTGTAACTTCCTCTACCCTAAGGGTCCATGTACCCAATAATTAGGTACTTGGGTTTTGGGCAATAGTAATTATAATACAGGTTTTGGGTAAGTATATGATTATTAGGTACTTGGACCCTTAGGGCTAGGTATACCACCCTAAACCCTAAACCAGACCTGGGGCCAAATATCTGGCATTTGTGGACTGCTCTTCTTGTAAATCTGGCGCCATGTGGGGGGTTCCATGTTAGGTTGCAGGAGGGTTGCTTGGTCCCTTATAAAGGCTAAACCCTCAACCCTTGCTTTAGGGTTTGGGTTTAGGGCTTAGGGTTTAGGGCTTGGGGTTTAGGGTTTTGAGTTCAGGGTTGAGGGTTTAGGGCTTGGGGTTTAGGGTGTAGGCTTAAACCCTAAACCCCGAATCCTCATAACTTGCTCTGGTAAAAGGTTGGTCATTCGGCCCTGCTGTCGAGCCCTACGCCCAGCTTGGCAGAGGCCTCGTCCGGCCCGTAGCTGCTGGTTTTGGACGCTTGCGACATTCAAGTCGTGGTACGTAGCTCTTTAGAGATGTCCATTGCGCGCATCTCTGCTGCCAGGCTGGAAGGAAGGTAGGGGCGGAGGATGGCGGAGGGTAGAGGGTGCAGGCTACAGGGTAGAGAGGAAAGCTTGAGAACGAAACTATTGAAAGACCGACCAGAGGAAACTCTTCTACTCTTATTACTATTGGCCTTCCCTGGGCCCCAAAGGAAGGAAAAATAATAGCCCCAGACCCCTAAATATAGCCTAAAAGGCCATTATTCTACATACTTTTTGGGGTCAGGTACTATTATTATCACTACTATTATTACTATTACTTGTCAAGATGACTTTAGAGATGTACTGCGCTCATCATTATAGCGATTCGAGTTTCTCAAGGTGGGCCCGGTCAAGTTCCACATAGGGACATGCACAAACCCCGGATTATGCCCACATATCCATGGGGTTTAGGGTTTAGGGTTTAGGGTTTAGGGTCCGGAAATGAGCCCTTGTGCTCAAAAACTTCCATTCGTCAGCGGTGGAAGCCAAAGCGCAGGCAACGCAGCATGAGCCCTACCAAGGCCTCCATACCCCGGGCCCCTCTCTGTCTCTGCGCACAGACCAGTTCCTTGTTAAGATGTCAATGAATACATGTAGCTGTATGTTCATTCTTGTGCTGTATCCTAGAGATTTGAAAGCGCATCTTCAACAGTGACACAATAAATGCTCCCTAGACCCTAGCCCTCCCCTGGCCCTCAGTGGGCACGGACATGAGCCCAGTTTCTGTTTCATTGTCCTCGGTCTTTTCCACTTGGTTCTTTATTACAGGGATCCACTCCGCCGGTTCAGGCTTTAGGGTTTTAGGATTTTGGGTTGAGGGCTTCGGGTTGCAGAGGATTTTCGTGCTTCCGGACCCAGAATTAGGACCTCATGACTATCTTATGACGATAATAACAAAGCTCTAATTGTTTGCGGGTTTGGGGGTATATGCCAAAAGTCTTCTCGCGCCTTCCCACGGCCTGTAGATCAACAACCCCGACCCCAAACCCTACTTTAGTGATCCTCTCCCAACCCCACCCCCATCCTGATCTTACCTCTGTTTGGCAAGGAATGAGGGAATGAAAGAGAAAATGGCAACTAGAATTCAGGGTGTGGGGTTTAGGACTTAGCGTTAGGGAATGAAAATCAACAATTGAAATCCTTTCATCTTATTGAAATTGGAATTATATTGTGGCTACTTTAAGGATCCATTCTTTCATTCCTTGGAAATCTATAGGCAAGTAATAACCGTTATTACCCAAATATTCAATGTCACTACGTTATAATAGTATATGCACTAAATACTCCCACCAATATTCCCAAGAAACCTACGTACACACATGAAAAATTACTCACTGTAGAAAAATCCTACTTCACATTATCAGGTTTAGGCGGGTACGGGGCAGGCTTTAGGGTTTAGATTAGAGGTTCTGATTGAGGGTATAGGTTTTAGAGTTTAGAGGCTCTGATGTTTAGTTCTAGCGAGTTGACGTGAGTGATTCTACAGTGGTTGACGTAAGTACTGTGAGATTACAGTTCTTCTTGAAGAACTATACCAAAAATCAGGATATCATCTTACTCAGATGCATGGTACCCCCCATCTGAAGAAATTACTATTCCCTAAACCCTAAACCCTAAATCCTAAACCGAAACCCCTAACTAAGTCCTAAACCCTTAACCCTAAGCGGTACTATAAAGAACCCGCAGCCTCTGACTATCTCCAAAGGGGAGCTAGACCAGGCAATATCAGGAGACTACTGGCCCCTCCTGAATATGATATGTACTATAGCCTAAACTCCTGAAAGGGGGTTATGTAGGGGATTATAAAGGGGACTACTGTAGGGGCTGTTAAGGGGGATACTAGGAGTTTAGATTATAGCTCATATACGACTACTTTTGGAAACTGAAAATTACCCTAAACCCTATAGAGTTTAGGATCCAGGGTTTAGGGCTTTAAACCCTAAATCCAAAGCCCTAAACCTTTGGGGTTTAGGGGTGCTTGCTCATTCCTCCACACCGAAACCACAGCCAATGCCACAAATCCTTAACCCCAAGGGTTTAGGGTCCCGAGCCGAAAACAGGAATCCCTAAGCATTCAACAACCCCTCAAGCCTAAACGTTAAACCCTAACCCCCAATCCCTAGTGACTGACCAAGCTCCTGGCATTGGGGCAGAGAGCCAAAATGCGATGTACAGAGCCTGCTTGCAGGAAAGGATCCTTAGGATCTGGTGTTGAAAGGGCCCTCAGACTCTGGGACTCAAAGGGTCCTTGATATCTGCTTATACAGGAATTCATATATATGTATATATGTATATACACGTACATATGAGCCCTAGTATCCCCTTAGTAACACCTATAGTAGTCCCTTTATATTCCCCTACATAATCCCCCATTCAGGAGCTTAGACTCTAGCTCATATATACACAGGGATATGTCGATGTGGGTTGGGGCTTCAAGGTCTAGGTTTCTTGCTGGTGGTTGGATGGGTGTGGCCACTGGTCTGCAACGCCGCAAGCTCTCAACCCTAGACCCTGGGTACTGCCCCCCACTCAGTAACAGTCTATATTAGGGGTCCTATTAAGGGCTATATATCACCATATTGTAAGTATTATCCAACTGTTACTGAGTGGGGGCAGTATCCAACCTAGACCCTAAACACTCCTGCGCACAAACCCAAAACTCTAACCCCAAAACCCAAAAACACCCCCCATCCCCTCCACAATCACGGAGCTTCAGAAGCTCCCAAGAGAGGAGTGATTCGTTTTGAAACAAAGTGCCCCTAAACGTCATCTTGCAGTCCTGTAGGGATCCTAAGCAAGATAGAACGCTACTCCTTTTTGGGGATCCCATATGGTAATTTCGCAAAATAAGGGGACCCCAATACAGGCCCCAAAATACTATAATCCTTAATATTGGGACCTTTAGAAAGGTACCCCCTAATTTTGGGAACCCCCCATATAAACTCTGTTCGCAACACCACCCAGGTGACAGGTCCGCAAAACAAAGCAAGGGCCAGTTTACTCAAGGAGTTTGAACCCCATAAGACCTCTGTAGAATCCCCTACAAACTGCCCTCAATTGTGGTCAACCTTCCCTAAAAATCCTACCATTTTGGGCTACAGTAACCCATTTTCTGGAGCACCAACCTCGTCCAAGTACCTCTATATAGAACCCAAACAGCCGTAAACGGGACCTACATAGACCCGATCGAAGGCTAGCTGGGGGTCCCCATAGGCTTTGCTGGCAAAAAACTAAAATCCTCCAACCCTAAACCCTAAACCTTACCCCGTGCAAGGCCATCATCAGGAACTCGAGCAGGGTCCGCCAGGCATTACCAAGCACCTAGCGGACAGGCTTCTCTTTCAGGTGTTGTTTTTAATTGTTTTGGGGTCAGGGTTTACCTGAACTGCAAAGGTCTGTAGAATAGTGGTCTTTTAGGGTATATTTAGGGGTTTTGGACTATTATTTTACCTACTTTTGGGGTCCAGGTAGGGTTTTAGGGTTTAGGGTTTTGCTAAGGAAGCTTTGAAGGCGGTAACTAAGGTCTCCCTCAGGCCGTGTCAAGGCTGACAAAGGTCCTACTGCGGGCCCCCCCTTACGTGGGGCACCCTTAGGGCGTCCATCCTCCGCCACGTTGTAGTCTACCATAACCCCAGAGTTCCCAAGGTAGGTCATGCAGGGTTTAGGGGATTAGGGCTTAGGGTTTAAGCAGGAATTCTAGCAGCAACCCTGAAACCTCACATCCTAAAACCACAGTTCAACCTTACCCCAGACCCTAAACCCCTCCTGAACCCTAAAGCCGAACCCTATAGACGGTCAACCCTAAACCTTCTAGTGTCAACCCAAGGACTGGCTAAATGCGACGCTGCCTCCCCAACAACGGCGGACACCAGCTCCTGTGAGAGGCAGGAATCTCTTAGGGCTTAGGGTTCTCTAGGAATATTAGCGTGTAGGGTTTAGAGTCTCCTACCCTAAGGCTTCTAAGTACCTACGTAGTGAATGCGATTTAGGGTTTAGGATTTAGTGTAATTAGGGCCCAGTGTACCTATATGGGAACCCACTTGGGTTCAAGCTTTCTACTATTTGAGTACTTGGACCCGTCAGGGTTAGGCTACCTATCAGTTTTTTTTTATGAGGGTTGCCCTTGCTAGAGTTAACCTTTATAACACATTCCCTATCAGGGACCTTACCGATGGAAGACATACTTGCCTAGCATTATGGCGTGAAGGGGAGGTGAGTACTGGGCCAGGTCTTCACCGACGACCCTCAACCCTAGACTTAAACCCTTGTCATTACTGAGGCATGCCACTGACCAGAGCTTGAAAATTCCTCCGCCCCACGCGGTTAGGGCGTCTCACCGTCTAACTACTGAGACCTAAGCCCTAAGTCCTACCTAGTCACCAAGACCATCTAAAATCCTCCTACTGCGGGTCCTCGGCTTTCTCTAAGGCGTTCCGCGAGATATCCTGTACCAACGCGTGAAGGGTTTAGG
>CAJNIZ010007969.1:73192-84200 GCA_905231905.1 Symbiodinium pilosum
CCCCAAACCCTAACCCCTAAGCCTAAACCGCCGAAACCCTACGATGCTGACAGCCCCAGGGTTTGCCTTAGGGCCAGCCCCGGGGTTTAGGGTTTATAGGGTTGATAGGGTTTTTAGGGTTTAGGATGTGTAGGGTTTATAGGGTTTAGGGATTTGGGATTTAGGATTTGTAGGGTTTAGGATTTGCAGGGTTTAGCGTTTAGGATGTGTAGGGTTGTTAGGGTTTAGGGTTTGTATAGTTTCGGGTTTAGGACTTAGGATTTGTAGGGTTTAGCGTTTAGTGTTGAGGATTTGTAGGGTTTAGGGTTTGTAGGGTTTAGGGTCGCAATTCTCACATTGTCCCTTCATGGCCTCTCGAAGCTGATCCAGAAGAATCGACAGATGCTTGCACATCAGCTGATCCACTTTCATCTCCTTGGATACTGAAGGGTGTAGGGCTCAGGGATTTAGGGTTTAGGGTCTAAGGGTCCAGGGCCTAGGGTTTAAGGGTTTAAGGATTTAGGGCTTAGGGTTTAAGGGCTCAGGGTTAGGGATTTAGGGATTTGTGAAAGCAGTTTGTGGACAATCCATGCGACATGCACACAAAGATTCCTACAGAAGACTCGAGAAATTGATTACGAATTTTCGCGTTTGGCGCGCTGAGATCGTATCAGCTGGTTCCACGCAAGAGTAGGATGTAAAGCAGGTATAGCGCATTCCGCCGCCTGAGAAGGGCTACAATTCTGGCTTTGAAGTTAAGGGTTGAACTACTCTCATCTCGATTATTTCGACTCAAAAAGCAGCTACCCTTGGGACGTTTTGGAGGTATTGGGGTCTTACTGGTATTCTGGGGGGGGGTCCGTCTTCAGGTTTGTTGAGGACCTTCTAGAAGTTAGGAACCAGGGGCTTGGGGAATTCTGGGGTGTATGGTTTTACGAAGCAGGGTTGAATTTTGATAAAATTTACCTGGAATAACCTAGACTCCACCTATAACATATGCTGGCATATTAATATGTAAATGCCAAGGTGTTTTGTACAAAGGCCTTTTGTTTCTGGGTATTTTGGGTCCCCTGGGTAACGCTTCCAAGTGTGAGGCTCAGGGATTGCGATCAAAGGTTTGTGGGGATGTACTGTCCCACTCACCCTCCAGCAACAGTAAGTAGATAGGCCTTGGAGGTATGGGGCTTCGGGATTTCCATCAGAGGCTTAGCGCTGTAGCAACTGCTCTGCGCTCAGCAAGGATTCGGGTGCAGGATCTGGGAGCAGTTGCCCAAAACGTCTCGCGAAACGCAGAACATCCTCATATCTGCTATAGTCTGAACTCCTAGCATCCCCCTTAATAAGCCGTATAATACTCCCGAAGTTAATCCCTTGTATAACCCCCTTCAAGGAAAGGCTATCCAAAGTCTCACAAACTCTGGAAGTGCCTGGGACAGGATCCAATTAAGGCAAATTTCACATGGCGAGGTATCAGGTGGGGAGCCTCAGGCTTAGATGGGAGACTCCTGTAACAAATATATACACACATACATACATATATGTATGTATACAAGTACACACACACACACTCATAAGTGGGCTGTGTGAGGCATACATGAAGGAAGCACTAAACCCTAAACCCGAAACCACCTAGAAATTCCTTTGATCCGAAGGCTAGGGGCATCTGTCCGCAAGGTGTACATCAGGTTTACGGTTGAATTGGGCTTATATACAGATAACGGCAAAAAACGGAAATTAGTATAATGGGCTATATAAGGATTCCAGGGTATATATTGGGGGTATATAGGGATAATGGAAAAGAAAATGGAAGCTACTACATTGTATTTGGGTATATATTGGGGTTACAGGGTGGTTCATTACATGGGATTTAGGATTCCAATCTAGATGCTGTAGGTAGATTCCGGAAGTTCCTATATACCCTCAAGGTTACCCTAAATACCTTAAACCCAAACCCTAATGGAACCTTTAGTGTTAGGCTCTCAGCCCCTAAGCTTCCAGAAGGCGAAAGCACCATCGTCCCAGGCGCCACCAGAGAGGCCAGCCTATCGCTGACGACATCTGCTGGAAGCATCTCCTGCTTGGGGTTAAGGGTTTAGTGTTTTTTAGAAGCCAGAGGACTGTTAGGGTTTAGAGTTTAGGGTTTAGGGTTTGGCTTCTGCTTGAGACATGGAAGTAGCATGGTTCCTCTTCTGAGGTCCTGGGGTAGGGGGATACCGATCTTACAGCTTTTCGCCTTCTACTATGTGCAGGTTTTGGAGCATGTCCTGCTGGCAGCTTTAGACATCTGATTCTGGTTTAGGTAGGGTTTAGGGTTTGGGGTTCAGGGATGAGTCTCTCGAGGCTTGAGGGTTCGAACTTTAGGGGCTAGATTGCAGTGAACACTGGCCACAAAAAGCAGAACAGATACACTACCTAATGATAAGAGCAAGAAGTGTCATAGTAGTTAAATGGCTAACATGGTACTTTTGTAGCATGAAACCATGAGCCCCTCCCTTACGACAATATTTTCTACAAGGGATGAGGCCTGGTGGGATCATTACAAGGTATAGGATTCGAGTTTTGGAATCAATGGGAAGGTTCGCAGAATCCAAAAGACCAAGAAGATGTCGGGATTACCAAGGGCGATTTAATGTGGTGATGCGAGCTTAGATTTCGGGCCTAGGTCTTAAGGTTCAGCATCTGAGGTTTGGGGTTCAGGCGTGAGGCCTTCGGGTCTAGAAAGAAGCGGATTGCACAGGCTGCAACTTGAGAAGTGATTCGGTCCTAGCGTATATAACAGCGTCCGAGGCCTACCCCAGACCCTACCGTAGTGTTTAGGGTTTATTAGCCCTGAACCCTGGGGATCCAGGTTGTGGACCCGTGTCAATGCTACAACTGTCTTGAGCTCTAGAGGCATGCAATCCCTGCCAACAGTTACCGACGGGGCATGGCTCCTCAACATGTTCCAAATACCGGCCCACAAGCCCTTCCCAGAAAATGCGTCGTGTCATTCGCCCCTGCTGAAAGAGAACCCAGCCAAGGCACTGCGAAAATTAAGATACAGCATATGGAAATCTGACTGCAACATGGACAAGGCTAGCACTGACATTCACGTCCTCAACATGCGACAAAGGCGATACATCTGAAAAACTACATTGCGATTTCCCTGCTTGTTGTCGCATGTGACAATCTTCGTGCTTCTGTATCTATGGCTTGACACTGACCCTCTAAACTGAGCCTGCAGGAGAGAACTCTCTCCAAGTGCCCCAGAATCTTTGATCACATACTTCCCCTTGCATTTCTGCTACCAAATCCTGATCATACAATTCTTGGACACTTGCACCCTGAGGGGGAAGCAGCGTTATACAGAGCTAGCCTGCTCTTAGCCTGCAAAAACACACTACATTGTCGCGCAGCTTTTTCCTGTACAGGCAGGGGCCCTTGGCAATGTCAACACTGGCCCTATGGACCATGTCTGATAGGGGCCTCCCCCGAATTCTCTTGGGCTTCGGGGCTGAAACTTAAAACCTAAATCCTAAACCCCTAAAACACACCCCCTAAACCCTGAAACCCTAAAACCTGAACCCTAAACCTCTAAAATCCTACGTAAACCCTCTGAACACTAAGCTAAACCCTTCAAACCTTCAGCAAAGACAGAGCTGAGGATTTTGGCCACGGGGTTCAGGATGTTTAGGGCCCAAGTTCGAAAATTCGGTGTGTATTTCCCTTAAGGTTTGGGTTCTGGGGTCTAGGGCTTAGTAGGGATTAGGATTTAGGGTTTATGGTTTAGGATTATGACACTACAATCCACTGCCGCAGCACCAGAAAAATGACACATGCACAAAGGGCAGGGATGACCGACACGGCCGTCCAAAAGAGGATTGCTAGCATCTTTGATGGTGACGACAACAACTTCGGTCCCACAACAGGATGCAGGGTTTAGGGTTGAGAACAATTACACTCAATTCCGTGCAGGCAGTTGTGCCAACGAATGTCAAGGTTAATGGTGCAAGTATGTCCCCAAGCACGAAAAAAGGAAACAATCCTACATGTCAACCTTGAATCTCAAACCTTAAATCGTGCATTCTGGAGCCGCAGCGCATTCGGGAAAACACGCCTCTAATTCAGAGATCAATCAAGGAAACTAGGACATAGATCCTGTAGCCTACCTTCGAGTCAGTAATGGAAGCCCGGACCACCACGCAAAAGCTAGGTCAATTCAGAAAAAAAAAACATCGCGGGCCTCGCACCATTCGTACAAAACCCCTCGCGGGCCTCATACCACTCAGATGGGATAAGTTGCCTCCTGCCAGTACGAAATGCGAGATAGCTCCTACAATCGCCGGTATCCGCTCTGTACTAGCCGTACCGTACCTTTGATTTTTAGTTGAAAGAAGACTCCTCAACGTATTGACTATCAAGGTTCTTACACCTTCCACTCCAGATAGACAGCATTACCGGCCCATATACCCTAAGCCCCAAACCCTAATCCCTAAACCCTAATCCCTAAATGCCAACCCTTTCACCCTTTTCCCTAAACCCTAGTCCCTAGTCACCGAACTTTGTAATCTCTAATCCCTAAACCCTGCGCCCTCAGAGTTCGGAGAATGCTTGCCTGATGCCTTGAAACGTACGGGCCAAAACTGCTCACTTCATCGCCTTCATCGCCTGGTCTAGTGGAGCTGCATTTGGGGTTTAGAGAGCTTCCATAGGGACAAAAAGGCATATAAAGGGAGACACAAGGATACACAGGGTCTAGGGATTGGGGGTTAGGGTTAAGAGTTTAGGGTGTAGGGGTTCCCAAAACTAGGGGTACTTGATTCAGAGGTCCCTAGAAAAGGATCATACTTGTTGGTGGTCTATACTGGGCTGCTCCTGTCTAGGGAGACTACCATTTAGGCTTCTATGTCTTCCCTTCATACCGAAGCCGCTTTCCATTCTTGTTGCTTTAGGCCTCCAATCTTAAGTTTGCACTGACTTCTAGGGAGGAGGGTTGTTACACAACCCGTGGTGCGCCACTTTGACCACTTGAGGTTCGGGTTCACCTTTGGGGGTTGTTTGGATGGGTTTATACCTAAAGCTGCGGTGACCGTGTACATGCGTGATGGCATCAACATGATGCTGATGATGGTAGCGAAAGCCACCTTACCCATGATGACCGCGACGACTAGCAGAAACAGCGGCAGCATTGAAGTGCAGCAAGATGTCATTGCGCTTGAGTGTTTCAATCTTGAAAGTTATGGGAGACATGGGTGGTTGTCAAAATTATGGTCCCTTTTTGAATCCCGATTATAACATGGCACCTACTATTTAGGGTACCCAAGAAGAAATCATAAACCCCAAAACCCTAAACCCTAAACCGGGTAATTAGAACAAGTGTTGCGCAGGGAAGGTTTAGGTTGCTGCAGCTGGAAATCCGCGGAAGCGTTCCCCAGTAGATTATAAGGTTTAGGGTTTAGGGTATATAGTCCGCCTTGAGTAGATAGAATATGGCCTTGCGTATATTATGATAAGAACACACGGTACCCCGTATTCTATCTTTAAGGGGGACTATACCCTCAAAACACAAACATAAGTCTCCTTTTGCAAATCGGAGGGGGAGGAGGCAGAAAGGGTGATCCATGTTTTGAGAAAGTGCTCTCTTGCGCGGCTTGTTACAGTTATGGGTTCTCCCGACCACCCACCCCCCCCCTGGAACCTCCAAGACCCTAGAAATCCAACTAGCCCAAAAGTAGGCATCAGAAGGCAAGACGACAGGGCCCAAAGAAATTAGGTACTGTTTGTAGACTTGGACCCCTAAACCCTAAGCCCTAAACCCTAGAGGCAGTCAAACACTGCGGCATGAGGTCTTCAAGCACCTTTTGGATTAGAATCTACAAAGTACTGGCTCAGAAAAGAAGACTCAAAGGTTTTGGGCCTTGAGGGCTCAGAAAGAAAATCTCAAGTGTGAGTTTCCAAATATCGGGAGGCTCCATTATAGACAACAGTCGCCATGATCCTCATAATGGGCACCCTCAGAAAGAAAAGGGACTCCTAACTTTCGGACACCTCCCTGTGTCCATGAAACGCAACATACCAACACCTTGCACCAATCCACAACAAACCAAGGCTTTCAGGACCCCTAATGTGCCTTCATTGCTTTCATCGCCTTCATGGCCTGAATGCCAAGAAGCCATGGATGCTTGAATCATCGTGGAAGTGGTGGGAGGGTAGGCGCGTGCTTCTGCAGCGTACTGCAGTGTACATTGTCAAGCATGAGTCCGGGCAAACATGCAACCTTGCTCCAGGTTCTCATGAGGCTCCTCCATAGCGTGGCAACAGATTCCGCCTGTCTGGGCGCCACGACTTTCCCTTAAACTTTGGCTGAAAACTGAAGAGCTTAGCTGACAGAAGCACTGCAAATTAGATGTCAGTACACGGGCTAATTGCCGAAAGCAATGGCTGCAGCAGCAGCGGCAGCGGCACCGAGGGAAGTACACGTAGAAGGAGGAGGGTCCAGCTCAGCTGGCTTCAACAACTCACACCTCGAGCGCAAGCCAAAACATTCTGCACTTTACTCTACCAGGATGGGCCATTGGACCCTAAAAACAAAACAATCTATAGTCCCCCTTAGGTAAATACAATATGGGTATATGAGGATCTTATTANNTCTACTTGAGGGGGACTATACCTTTATTTGGATAATCGCCCATCCTGGTACAGGCTAGGAGGCTGACACCTGTATGACATCGAACACATGAGCTGTAGTCTTGGTCCATATGAGTCATAGTCTAAACCCCAAAAGTAGGCAAAATAATAGCCCAAAACCCTTAAATATAGCCCAAAAGGCCATTATTTTACATACTGTTGGGGTCCAGGTAGTCTAAACTCGTAGTATCCCCCTCAATAAATGGAGAATCAAATGGAAAAGAACATGGAAAACAAAGTCGATACTGTGAGTACATACCGGATTATAGGGGTTATAGTCTAACCTCCTAGTATCCATCTAGGTAAGCCCTAGAATACTCCTTTATATAATCCCCCTACATCACCCCCTTTTAAAGAGTATATACTAAAGCTCACATGACGTACCATCAGCGCTTGTGCTCCGAGCCTTCATGGCCTTCATCGACTTCATCGCCTCTCATGACCCACGCTGCTGCACTTGCGGAGAACTGCTTGCGGGGGCAGGGTAGTTTTCACCCTTTCTACTTTAGACGCAAGGGTAAGTCAGCCAAACAAACACTAAACTCAGATCTTAAGCAAAGTATACGCCGGCCCCTCCATCTAGGTCGACCCAGACCCCCAAAAGGATCTAAAACATAGGATCCCCCCTAGAACCATATTATGGGAAGTTATTTAAGGATTATATAAGGGTTCTACAGGGTCCATACATAGGGGATCTAATTTTTAGATCCTCCCAGGGGTCTGGGGAGCTCTACTGACTTAGGGGGTGATCTCCTCCAGGGCTTCACACAGAAGCTTCAGGGATACTACGAGAAGAAGAGGGCAGAGTCGAATTTGAAAG
Organism: Symbiodinium pilosum; assembly: GCA_905231905.1. NCBI lineage: Eukaryota > Dinophyceae > Suessiales > Symbiodiniaceae > Symbiodinium > Symbiodinium pilosum. The sequence goes on from CAJNIZ010007969.1 coordinate 80,658, forward strand.
AAGCCGGGAATCTCTCAAATTAGGGATCCCCTTGACCCTAAACCCTAAACCCTGGGGATGCAACGGGAGACTGAGAATGAGGGTTGCCTTTAAGGAGTATAGCTTGGAAACCCCGCCAGCAAACTGCACAGACCTCAAGCATGAATACCAGACAGACTTCCAGCAGGAGCTTGCTAAACTCTGGAACCCCAACCTCAAAAATCAAACATACTTCTCTCAAGCCTCAGAAGACTCAGGATCTCGGCGCCGAGCACTGTGAAGACTATTGGTGTTTCTGTACTCTGTCTGTGTGTTGCATCTTTAAGCCCATTGGCCGATAGGTTCCAGGCGTTGACATCAAAACTTCCCTCGAGCGCGGTTCCGGTGAGTCAGAAGACATTCACGTAGAACAACAGCAGGCAAGCTATCGATACTAAGTACACACCTAGGCCCTCCAACTACCCTCTATTTAGGCCTAAGCACCCATTATTAGAGGCCGGATAACTCCAATAAAGGGTACTAGGAGGGTCCTGGCAATGTGGTGGTTTCCCAAGAACACGGCGACCCCAATATAGACCCTAAAATACTACAGTCCTTATTATTGTGGCCCCCCAAAACGGTATCCCTAATTTTGGGAAACCCCCATGTCTTCTTTACTTAAGTATCTGCCATCCTACGACCTCAGCACCACATTCGGCAAAGCAAGCTCGAAAAGAAAGTCTTTTTCTCTGATATAATCCCGCTTAAGTACATAGAATATTGGGGTTATATTGGGGTTATATAGGGATAATGGAAAAGAACACGGAAACTACTATTTAGGGTCTAGGGTTTAGGGTTAAAGGTCCCCCTTAAGTAGATAGAATATGGCTTTGAGTATATTAGAATAAGATCACCGTATACCCCATAGTCTATGTACTTAAGGCGGACTATATACCCTAAACCCTTAACCCCAAATCCTAAATGGGACTGTAGAAATCAATCTAAGAAAAACAAAACGAACACCTTCCCAGGAGGCAGTCAATCTCAAACCCTAAACCCTAGACCCATGTAATCCCATCTAGACCCAAAAGTAGGTAAAGTAATAGCACAAAATCCCTAAAAGCAGCAAATAAAGCATTGATATTACGTGCTTTTGGGCTTCAGGTAGACCCCTAAACCCTAAACAAATTGCGCCTTCATCGCAGGGGCCTCCTCATCGCCGGCCTTCTTCATGGCCTCAAACCACGACTGTCTGCATCTGCAGAAGGTCTTAACGATTGTTGGGTTTGGGTTGTGGAGTGCAGGGAAACAGGATATGGATTCAGGTTGTAGGCTGAGGCGGTCTGCCGGCAGAAAATACAAGATTTCGGCAAGCATGAAAGTCTCAGCTTCGAATGTTTGCATCTCTAGGGTTGGCCCCAAAGGTTTTACGGTAAGCCGCTACCTTCCGGCCACAGCCTTTGCCGGGTTTGGGGTTTCTCGGCATAAAGCGACCATTCCGGCTTGAGGGTTGAGAGCGTAAGTTCAGCGAACAGCCCTGGACGAGGCTTGACCAAGACAGTTACAGGTTTTGTGGGCTTAGACCCATTTTTTATTCGATGAATATGGAAGATCTTAACGTCTCAACGATGGGGCGATAAAAAAAGACTTCCTGGTGCCTCAGGGAGAATGCGGGAGTGAATGATTTTCATATGCCCTGTTTAATTCCCATAAATAGCCACACCATATAATCTACATTATACTAGTCCCTGCATTCACTCCCCCACTCCCTGAAACGCCAGAAAGGCATGTTGGGTGTTCTTGTCGTTGCTGTACAACAAGTCAGGCACCCTTCAAACCATCTGAGGTAAACCCTAAACCACAAACCCTGCAGCAGCCACCTGTGGAGCCAAATGTACCGGACTTAGGGAATGTACCGAACCCGGGACCCCAGACATGATGGACGTAATTAAAGCAAAGGTCCAAATCCAAAGAAAAACAGTGCAAAAGGCTACTAATCTACATACTTTGGGAAGGTTTTAGGATAGACCTACATTGAACTAAGATACCTCCTATGACTTCAGGAATCACTTTATTGAATTTACCTTCATTGCGCTAAGCTCCGTACTGGGATTTAAGGCACATAGTCCTGGAAAAAAAACTACTGAGCCCCAGGAGTTGCCTCCCAAGCTAGAGTCCCCCTTAAGTAGATAGAATATGGCTTTGGGTGTATCAGAAAAAGATCCCCATATACCCTTCATTCTATCTATTTAAGAGGGACTATATCTTCTCAACCACTCAAACCCTGCCAAGATGCCTTCATTGCTTTCATGGCCTTCATCGCCTGATAGCAGCAAATGCAACTCACCGCTGGGGGTTTGTTACCAGGAGTGCAACTGCAATAGGAAGAGCAAAAACACGATGACACAAGACCAGATCAACAAACTTCCCCGTGCTTAGCTCCTCCAAAAGAATCCTGAAGAGATCTCAGGAGGAACTTTACCTAAACCCCAAAAGTAGGTAAAATAATAGCCCAAAACCCCTAAATATAGCCCAAAAGCACATTATTCTACATACTTTTGAGGTTCAGGTACTGTTGCCTCGATATCTTGTCAAAAACCCGGCAAAAAAGAGCAGCGCGTGATAACCCATGATCCAAATCCATCACCACATGAGCTATGGTCTAAACTCCTTAAAGGGGGTTGTATGGGTACTACTATAATGGTTATTAAGGGGAGTACTAGGAGTTTAGTGAATGGCTCAAATTGATATCTCGGAACCCAAAGAACTAACCACCCAAGGCATGCTGCCTTCATGGCTTTCATCGCCTTCATTGCCTGCCAGCAGCCGTTGGCAACTTCATCTACGGTAGGGACTTGGGGTTCATGCAAAGGGTCCAGTGCAAACTCTCGGAATGTAAGGAGGGTCTCTACTAAGGACCATATGAGCCATAGTCTAGGCTCCTAGTATCCCCCTTAATAAGCCCTATAGTAGTCCCCTATATAATCCCCTATATAACCCCTTTAAGGAGTTTAGACTATAGCTCATATTGAGATTTGCTGAATACGCAAATATGATTCCCTAACCTTCCTCTAAAGATAGACCGCATCACCCTCAGCCCAAACCTGAGCTCATCATAGGCCACTCACTTGCTAGAGCCTGCAGCCAGGCCAGGTGAGAGCCCAAAACCACGGCAGGTTTGCGGACATTATGTGGATGATATAGCTGTTGACGATCATAATAAAACCAGAAATCTTGTTCAAGCCTACCCCTGACAGGAAGCCACATCAAACGATTTCCTGGAACCTTTCGCCCAGCTCGAAGGAAACATCGTGCCTCTGAGCTATCTGGACTTACTGGTGGTACAGGGTGTATAGGGAATAATTAAAGAGTAAAACCCCTATATAGCCCGTATATATTAAAATCGCTTAACCCTATGCCCTAAAACTCTAAACCATACGCCCTATGAGCCCTAACAGTAAACAAGCGCAATTGTTGTGTAGGGCAACTTGCTGAGTTAAATTCCTTTGCGAATCCTAGGAAACCCCATGCAATGCCTGCAGCTTTATCTAAGGACTTTAGGACGGACCCCTAATAGGGACCCTT
>CAJNIZ010007969.1:84225-100245 GCA_905231905.1 Symbiodinium pilosum
TATAAGGGTTATATATGGTAATGCGATTAAGGGTGCCTATTAGGGGTCCCTCCTCAAGTCCCTAGACTTTAGTTCAGACACTGGCTATGGCCTTCATTGCCTTCACCCTAAACCCTAAACCCTAAACCCTAGCCTTCATCGCCTTCATCGCCTTCATGGGAGCCATAGCTATGGAAGCTGTGAAAGCACAAGCAGGAGGTGCGAATATTCGCAAAGGCGGCTGGAGCCAAGCATCGCGCAGATTTTCCCAAGTCCTAAGAATTGCCAGAGCCATGTTCTCCACGTGGAGAAAACACAAGAACAAAGGGATAGCCCCTAAACCCTACGTACAGAACCTGTGCTACAAATCAGGGACATCACCATGTCCAGAGTTTCGTGCACGGTACTTTTCAGGTTCGGATTGGCATCCTGCGTCCTGCATTCCAAGCTTTACTCGGTGCCCAGTGTTTTCAACCTCTGCTCTCGGCATGGAAGCAGAAGTACCTAGACCCCAAAAGTATGTAAAATAATGGCCCTTATGGCTGTTATTATGGGTTTAGGGCTATCATTTTACATGCTTTTGGGGTTTAGGTAGTTCATCTTTCTCCAAACCTTTTTCATTAGTGCTAGAAAGATGTAAACAGGCTACTGAGGCCAAAAAGAGCATGTGCGTATAATCTTGTAGCAAGCGGCTTCTAAATAAAGCATCGATCATGTCTGGCATGGACATGGATTACTCTCAGTTTGGTGGCCTGCGTCGGGAACCTATTGCAAATAATTTTGGTGCAAATAAGCGCCTGAAAGCCATCCTTCTTTAGGACAGAACTAACATGTTCACCGTGGATAGGCGCGTTGTCATTGTAGGTTTGACACCGAAAAAGCGTTCGTCAGCAAGCAATCACTAGAAAGCGCTCCTTATCCATCGTTGACCAGAAAGAGCGCCGTGCCAAAAGCACGCGGTGCCGCGCAGATGGGGACACGTGCACTCAGATTGATGTGTTTGCAGCTGATACCTATCTTATTCTCACCGCATTTTGCCATTTATCACCGGAAGACTCCTCAACAAACTTGGGTATGGAAGGTTGTGTGCAGGGTTTCGTAAGCTTTGTCATCACGATTGGTTTTGGCTTAGCTGAAGCACTGCGCCTGCACGAGGCCTTCAGTATGGGGAGCGTCAAGCCTCGTCACCGGTCCCCTCCTGCGTGTCTTTTTTGCGGGCCTAGATTTCCTGAGATATCCTGGTCAACGGCCAAAATGGCTGCGATGCAGCGGTTTGAATGCCTACACGAGGCTCGCAAGCTCACTCTACTTCGAATGCTGCAATCAGTCAGTGAATCAGTAGGTGCACGGTAATCCATGATGAATAGGAGTTTGAGGAGGAGGGACCTTGTCATGATGCACCTATTGCAGCTTCAAATTTCAAAAAAAAACATAACTGCTCTGTGGCTGCCACACCACTTTCTGCTATAGGCGTCGCTACCGATAGGTCACTTGCAGCTATAAGATGCTATAAGCCCCTCCCCTGATATAAACACTCCGGCACTTCACCCCCCCAATGTTAAAAGTTCCCATCATTAGAGTGTTCAATGGGGGCAGGGAACTGCCATCATGCTTATCCCAGCTGGTAGGGCAGGGCATTTCTTGGGGTACCCATGGCGTTGGAGAGGTAAGCAGCGCTGCTACTCCACATGTTGCTAGGGGCGACTCGCCGAACATGTGCGACTCACAATGTTCATGCTGAAGCTGCTGGACAGCCGATCAGCATGCAAAGACCTTGCCCGAGGTATTGCATGAACTTGGCTGCTTTAGATCATACCGGAGGCCAGGAAAACTCTCGAACCCTGAGGGTCCAAGGACCTAAATATGGAGTTTTAGGGCCCAAATACTTTAATGTTAATGGTATTTGGGCCCTAACGCCCTATTATTTGGGTCCTTGGACCCTTAGAGGAACATACAGTATTGACCCTCTCCCGCTTCCAGCTCAGTGCTGCACGCTTCGGAACCGGACCACCCTACACCCAAATCGCCTTCACGCTAACGAAGTAAAGATTGCAACCGCAGAAACCAAAGCCGCAAACATTATAAGGGTTTAGGGTTTGAGGTTTAGGGTTTAGGTTCACAGCTGCAGAAACCTATACTTGCTCATTGTCAAGTTGAACTATGCGACCCTGTCTACACTCTTACCATGCAACCCTCCAGTGAGGCCATAGGCCAAACTACAACATTCCAACCCTAAACCCTAATCCCTAAACAGTATATAGCTTTCCATTTTCTGTTCCATTACCCTAAATATTGGTACAACACTGAACCCTAGACCCTAAATCCTAAACTCTAAACCCTAAACACCCCCTGCAGCCTCAGCCACGCTCTTTGGCATGGACCCTGGCAGCAAGTCGTGATACGATCGGGGAGTTCAAGGTGATAAACGAACCCTAAGGGTCCAAGGAACCAAATCATAGGTTTTGAGCGCCCAAATCATAGGGTTTTTGGGCCCAAATTACAATGTGTTAGTGCCCAAATTAGGGGGTTTTAGGGCCCAAATACTATAATGTGAATGGTATTTGGGACCTAAAACGCCAATGTACTTCTAGGGGCTTATAGTCCCCCTCAAGTAGATAGACTATGGGATTTAGGGTTTAGGGTTTAGGGTATATTAAGTAGATAGAATATGACTGTTATATTGGGGTTCTATTGGGATAGTGGAAAAGAAAATGGAAACTAGAATTTCGGGTTTAGGGTATATAGTCCCCGTTAAGTAGATAGAATATGAGGTAAAACGGGATCATATTTTCGTAATGTACCCAAAGCCATATTCTATCTACGTAAGAGGGGCTTATGGGATGGGAGGTCGCGAGGCTGGGTTAACGATAAAGGTCTAAAGGGGTTATATTGGGGTTATAATATAGGGATAAATCTGCCGGCTCAACGTGTCTTGCTAGTGAATACCGCCACTGTACAGGCAGGACAAAAACCCAGTGGGACAAAAAACCCTGCCGCGGCCTGGTGAAAACTACGCAAAGAACTAAATGTGCAAGCCCTGTTGCTCTCTCCTTGTCCTCAAAAAACAACCCCACCCGAAAGACCCGAACCAACCAACACCACCCGACACCAACACAACTGGAAACTACTATAATGGGGTTCTATAGGGTTTAGGGTTGTAGGGCTTAGGTTTTAGGCCTGCACTTGTGACAAGAAGCCGTATGAACCACCTTGGCCAAGATCTTCAGTTCATGTTTAGTACACACTCCTTTTTCTATCGACACTCAACAAGGGAAAGGGCTGTGCAGGGGAAGCCGGCTCTTAAGGGAGTACTTACAATCTCCCATAATCAAGCTACACATGGAAGTTTCCCTAAATTACTGTTCCCAAACTGGGGGAAATTTATATAGGGCCCCGTATTATAATGGGAAACCAAATATAGGACCCCGTATTATAGGGAATTTAGACCAATTCCCACATGGAAGACTCATCACCTCTGAAAGGCGCATGTATTTTCGACAACAAGCCTGACAAGTCTGCAACCAAAAACCTAGAAACCATGACATGGACGTTCGCAAGATTTCGCACGACAACACTTATATGCAACACCCCAATGTACTTGCAAGTCTGAAGACACCGGAGTCTGCACGCAAGCAACATCATGCCGAGATCTGGAGGAAGATGCAGCCTGTGGCATGTGCCACAGCTTTCTGGACTGACTGCGCCACCTCGGCAGGACAGGATCTGATGTTAGCACACAAGGAGAGGCTCTCTCGACATGCAAGGCTAAGGACTTGAAACACGTGACAGGGCCAGGGCCATTTAGGCTCGGCTCCGTGGAAGGTTTCGAGGTTCGTGTCTTAATGTGAGCTGTTACCAGGCCTTACTTGTATCATCCAAGCAGGGCTTGGATACGCGCAGGGGTAAGCCCACGAAAGGTGTTTTTGCCTTGCCTGGAGGAAAGAAATCTTTGACGAGGCACCTATATCAGGCCCGTGTTTGCACAATCTTGCACATTTACGCATACAACATGCGGCTGTTGAATCAATGGTGGTTTCGGTTTTCTGCCTTGCACATCTCTTTTTTCCGGGGCCCTCGTAGGAAAAGACCCAGCTTTGGGTTTATAGCATCTACGGCTTCGCGTGCGGGGGCCCTTGCTGCTTGTCTGGATCCTTCGAGTAATACAGGCCGCCACTCCTCGCCAGCAAGTGCATCTTCTGGAACGAACTTGAACTCCCAGGGCAAATTGTCATTATCGCCGTGGCTCTTGCACGCGCGAGAAATGTGATGGCGCTGCACTCCTGTAGCAAGAGCTGCTGCTGCAATGGAGGAGAAGGCTTTCCAATTACCGTTGCCTGCTTTCTTTCGGGCTTGAACATGTCTGCCCTGTCGGGCTTTCTTCTCATGTTCCGCTCGCTGTGACAGAGCGTGTCTCACGTTCTGACTGTTGGTCACGTACTCCAGATTTTCCAGGCGATTGTTTCCCCGATTGCAATCTACGTGATTCACCATCAACTTTGGTGAGCTTGGTTGGCCAAGGAATGTTGCCGCAACTATCCGGTGCACCAACATGAGACGCCCTGCCTTATGCACAACAAAATAGCCGTTGCTCGTTTGAGTTCCATAGCTGACGATCTGTCTGTCTGGCATCAGCTGCGAGACTCGCCCATGGTTGCTTACCAACAGGCCAGGAAAGGTGTCATTACAGTCGCCAACATAAGTAGCGGGGCGCCATTCCTCCCCTATCGCATTGCTCTCCATAGGCACTTTGGGAGGCCATCTGAACTCATACCACGTTCCATCCCACAGCCCGTTCGCTCTGCACTTCTTGCTCAGCCCGCGGCAGCATTGCGATATGGAAGATTGATGAACTCCCAGAAGCTTCGCAGCTTCAGCCTGCGACGCGCACCACGACCAGGATTCATTTCCTTGCCGTCGCCACTCAACTGGTGTGCTTAACTTGGAGGCAGCTGCTTTTCGATGTGGGTTGGTCGCCCATGAGTGCCGCAGGTTTTCAGCAGGAGTCACGTACTCTAAATTGGCAACGTGATTGTTGGAAGAATCCCCGTCCAGGTGGTTTACCTGTAATTCCGTCGACGGCGGGGGGCCCAAGAAAGCCGCAGCGACGAGGCGATGCACATAGTAGGCCTGCTTCTGAATGACCACGCGGTAATACCCGCTGCAGCTCAAACTACCAAAGCTGATAGCACCTGTTGATGTCCGCACACGCCCATGTGAGCTCACCTGCCATGCGCAGCTCCAGCGCAGCTGCAGAACAACCCCACGGAATTGGCGGGTGTCTAGACCCAGTCCCAGAACTGACTTGGCTCGCAGCATCCTTAAGCTTTGAAGCTAAATGCTGCACAAGAAAAGCTTTGAGATCTCATTGATAACGCACGCGCGTCTTCCACTTACGTAGCCTCACCAACTCGAAAGTTCTGTTTACGATGATAGCTTGAGCCTTCAGAAGAATTTCTCTAAGTTGATCTGGATACTAGTATGGTACTTGGGCTAGAGGTGACGTCGCCAATTCTCTTGCAGACCTGAAGACGCTGACAATGCAACAAGAAAATCTCTAGCGTTTAGGGGCCTCTCTCTCCAACTGTCTATGAAAACAGCTGGCAGCCAAATGGCAACACTCTGGACCTTCCTTCCAGTCGAGTAAGATTGCGAACCCAATGTCACCACAAATCCTGGACTCAAGCTGCTTTCTGGAACTGCAACCCTGTGGCACTGAAGTATGTCGTTCACCTGAGGATCTGGCATTCTCGGCGCCCTTTTTGTACACGGCCCAGTTCTCCTATACGAACAGATGCGTGAAGTGTTGATGCCAAGAGCAAACAATAAATCTCTTCCGCCTTGCATTGCACCTGTGAGGAAGGCTCACTATTAGTGAAAGTGGAGAATATAGCTCTGTCAGAGCAGCTTGTGTTAACGAAATTGTACGGGCCCTGACTAAACTTTCAGGCTCCCAGTACATGCAGAGCATAAGCTTGAAGCCTCCAACAACATCTATTCCCCTTGTTCTTCTGCTACGTCTGTGACCCTGCGCCCATCCAAAGCTCAAGGCATCCTCTAAATCCTAAGCCCACATTTAATCCCATAGACCTATAGATCCTAGACCCTAAGCCCTCAATCCAACAGTCAGGTCCTGGAGGTTCAACACCGACTGTACAACCTAACCCGGGCTGTTGGTATTCAGTCTTTTTAATGGGCAGTGGGGACGTGCATGTGGTGCATGCGGCATGCGGTGTCTTTCAAGGGGACTATACAGGGGTTGTCGTGGGGAGCCACTCGGCCGATCCCCCTTAAGCAGCAGTATAATTGCAATTCAGAGTAACTTGTCAGGCATCAACTAACTCCTTATGCTACGAGAACCTATGTGCATACCAAGATGCGCCCCGTACCCTTAATTGGGGTTATGGGGCCCTTAAAAGAGGGGCATAACTAAACGAGGGTAGTTGAAGGGTCTAGATCTGCAGGCAGTCCGTCAGAAAAAATGATTCGGAACATCCTACAGCTGCGCACACGCTGAGCCAACAAACCCTCGGAAACTGAAAAGGTGGCTTTTCCAGACGACGGGCCGGATTGCTTGCAGGGCATCCACTCAGGGTGCAGGTGCGTGGCGCCGGGGACTGCAACCCCGATGCAGCTGTACAGCATCTCATAGGTTTAGGGTTTAGGGGGGGTCTGTCCTGCACATAAACAAGAGCCTTAAAGCCCATCCTGGGTAAAATAGCCTAGGCCAGTGCGTTTGGAACGGACACGAACCAAAGAGCATCATTTCATCTCACGCGCAGCCGCGCCACGTTGTGTTCTCTACCCTGAAACCCTTCTCACACTGAAACTTAGCAGGACAAGCCTCAATGATCATACCAGGCCTTGTGTCTGCGAGTCTAAGCTCCGTGCCATGAGAACGAAGCCAATCACAGCACAAACGACGGCTGCAACAACGATGGCAATGGCCACCTTGAACTGTTGTGGGTCTTTGGATTTGGTCTCCTCAGGCTAGTTCTGGGCAACATTCTACACGTATGAGGAGATGAGAAATGAGGAGAGATTTCTAGTCTATAATGTTCAGTTGACACGCTCAAGCGCAGAGCGGAAAGCTGCACCTCAGAACTGCCTTTACAACATCTTTTCAAGCGCGGGCCAGATTTCTCAGTGATGTCGCAAATGACCTGAGGCAACCTCAATTGAAGGAACATCCAAACAGCAACCTCGCCAGGTTTGCCAGGACTTTATGTTGGGGGTGGAGGGCTCCAGGGCTCATGCTAGTCGTCCACCTTCAATGCACGCTTAAGAGCCAAAAAAAGGGAGGTTGCCATCAGCTTACTCCGCATGTTTTGCGCCGGACTCTCGACGATCAAAAACTGCAAAAAATCACACGCTCAAAGCTGATAGCAGAACTTCCTGTATGGGCATGCAGTAATTTCGGTAGGCAAGTGGATTCCAGCTCCCTCTACAGGTGCACTTTAGAGGGCATCAACACTTGCTTTTCCTAAAGATCACAGGGCGCGGCTTAGGAGGACCCCCCACCCTGTAATGGTGGCTATACGGGATGATAAGGCGATTGTACCACTATTACAGGGTGGGGGTCCTCCGAAGGTATGGGCCATGTCTGCTAGCGGATCAGTCGGTCTCGGATCAAACGGGATGCCAGCTGCGAATGCCAAAGCCTCAGATCCCGCAGCCTTAAATTCAGCTTGAGTGTCACGGTTGGGGACTTACACGTTTGCCAGTGTCCTGATCAGTGCCCTAAACTTAAAGCATGAAAAACAAAACGCTGCAAGGCCTGACATCAGCCCAAACCCCACCAGTTTTGTGCAAAGCTTCTCAAGGCCCCTGCTCCACGAAGCGAAGCCCCAACAAACTGTTCTTGTGGAGCCCACTCGACATGAAACTGGGCAACACAACAAGAAAGCCGCCCACACGTGGTAATTTCCCAAGTTAGGGGGGGCCAATACAGACCCTGATATACTATAATCCTTATTATAGGGGCCGCAAAAAGACACATCTAATTCTGGGAAATCCTACACCACAAACCCTCCATATCAATAGGTAGCCCTGCATCCCCTAAAAAGGTACCCCTCATAACCCTAAACCCCAATGTTTCCTGACACGAAATCTTATCTTCTCAGGTCCCTGCGCCGTGTAGCAGCATTCGTATGCAGGGAGGTGGACCTTCGGCCTCCAAAGCAAAATGAGTAGTGTTTTTTTGGTGGTTGAACCTAGTAAGAAAATATTTCTTATATAAAATACTATGCCCCGAAAGGAGGATGTAATCTTACTCTATATTGGGCACCATAGTCTCCCCAAATAAAGTACTATGTAAATGGGATACAGTCTGAACGAACGCATTAAATTAAATGTGCTAGATACGGGATTACTAAGGGTCTAGGGTTTAGGGTTTAGGGGAATTACATTGGGGACTACGACTACTATAGGGGTTACTGAGGGGGATACTAGGAGGTTAGACTATGGCCTCAATGGGCTGAGGGCCTGTAGGCTTTAGGGCTCGGGGCCAGTGAGCTTGACTACAAAAAGGTTGCCGGCAGCCCAGAAGTTGCAGATTTCAAGCCTACTGAGCAGGATTTCCTGGGCTGCACCTCTCACTGTAGGGGCTTGGGGTACGCATTCGAAGATTGAAGTCTAAATAGGACTGCAGTTTTTGTAGCCATCTGAAATAGGCACACGGAACTTGTTGCCATGCAACTCCAGTCTGGTCTCATGAACTCAGAAGGGCGCATAGCATACCATAAAAATTGGACCAAATACAAGCTCTCTGGGCCTGTTAAACTGGGTTGGCCCCTAAAACCCTTTGAAAAATATTAATATATAGGCTCCCCTATTGAAGCAATTAGGGAAAATGTCAAATATGCCAGGAGCCTACCCAGCAAAGGTTCAAGGATGCGTGTGGCCTCTGCACCTGTACCGGCTGAGTTGCTGCCAAAGCGGCACGGCTGTCCGCAGAGCGACTGCTGCGAACGCTGTCCGACACAGCCTTGAGGCAAACGGTGTCTAAAGATGACTACCTGAACCCCAAAAGTATGTAGAATAATGGCCTTTTGGGCTATATTTAGGGGTTTTGGGCTATGATTCTACCTACTTTTGGGGTTCCAGGTAGTTGCATGTAACTGCTCATCAGCACACTGCGTGTTTCTAAGGGGACGCCCGGTTGGGATTCTAATTCCTGCGGCTTTAAGATGCGAGCGTATCTCAGGGGGCCCCCCGTTGAGAATCCTGTATACAGAGCTCACTCCAGGTGTTGAGATAAGGATCAGCACGCACGTAGGAAGTCATTCGACATATTCATGCTCGTGTGCTGCTGAGGGATAGCTCAAAACCATTACACTTTCGTACTAGGACTAGGCCCAGGCAGTCAAAACCTCCGAGAACCAAAAACGGCTGGAGCCGGAATAAGGCAATCTGTTCCGAGTTATTCATCTTCACGCGAGCACGAGCAGCCAGTCATGCTATGGAGTGCCCTACATATGCAGCATGGCCTCTTGAATGGGCAAAACGCAGTGCTACTGTCAACCCGGCTTTGCTGGAGAATGTGCGCAAACAAAGCTTCCCTGAATGCCAGGGCTTCTCGTACCCGAGCCATGCCAAGCCACCGTGATATGCCCTCAAACCTTTGTTGGTGCCACCAAGGCCCGTGTCCTCATGCACGTCGTTCCTGATGACATCCTCGTGCAGCCCTCAAACTACTGTAACATCAGGCCCCACAAATGCCGAAACACGACCTCAAGCATGTGAACTTTGAGGCTCAAGGGTTTCAGGTTGCCTAGTCAGCCAACAAGCTCCAGCAGACCCACCACGAAAAAAGCTAAGGCATGGGCCCCGGCTTCCTGTCGGCTGCCTTGTATCATGTTAGAGCTACAGTAGGGATAGGAGGCATTTCCACAGACTAAGGGCTTCCCCCTATAAACTCAAAAATACTCGGTCATGATGGTACCCTAAACCCTAAATGGGAAGAAGGAGAGGAAGGAAGCCCTAGTTCTTGGAAACTTGCAGGCAAGGTTGCAAGTTAGAGCTGCAGGCAATGTTCGCTTGGAGGAGCGTAAACCTTGACTCAAAACCCTAGATCCTCCCTATCTACCCGAAGAACCCTACAAAATCCCTATATACCACTAAATTGGGGTCCGAGAAACCCTTATGTCATCCCAGTATTCCCCTTAAACAGAGAGGTTACGCACCCATCTTCGGGCCCTACTCCTTGAACACTGACACTAAACCAGTATATGTATATATATATACATATATGCATGTATATTTACTTATCTATGTCATCCAAACCGAAAGCCGTAATGAGTCCATATATGGCAACTTATGAAAATTCCTGTTCCCAAACTGGCCATAATGGAGCACATTTTCCCTTTGCATTTTCCTTATACATTGACAAGAGCCCAATTCCCTCAAAGGACCTCTAGATAAAACCTTAAACCCTAGACCCTAACCCCTAACCCCCTCAATCTTTTTGCCACGCAGCTCTCTGCTGGGAATCGCTCCACACGGTCCTGCCAGGGCGCGTTTGACTTCTGAGGAAGCCCATCTGAGCTATAGTCTAAACTCCTCAAGGAGGGATATACAGAGTATATAGGGGAGTATTCTAGGGCTTATTAATGGAAACACTAAGAGTTTAGACTATAGCTCATCTGGATTCTAGGCGAGTGGGTTGATACCTTGCCGATGTGTTAAAATGGGTGTAGAGGCGTATCTGACCAGGGTCGGGAGTAAGCCGCACTTCGTCTGAAGCTTGCCCTCAACCCGACATTTGAAACCTTGACCGTCTGTGAATTGTTCCTTCTCTGGTTGTTCGTATCCTTAGGGTATGGTAGAGCATCTACGAACACATTGCATTAGCATGGAAGCTGAACGCTGCAAAGATGGTTACAGCCTCCTGGCTAAGAACGGGGGCATGCAAGCTTCTATACTCATCATCAGTTCCCATACCACACTCGCTAAACTGCCCCACCCCAGCTTACCCCTTAACTGGTCTTCAAAGTAGATCTGAATCTTGATTTGGTGCTCCCAAATAAGGGACACCCTTCGGAGAGAAGGGCACTCTAAGGGAGGGTGGTAGGGGAACCCATATAATGTACTTATAATATTTTTCAACAGAAAATGCTTAGGCCATTGCCTGCAGAATAAAAGAAAACCCTGACTACGAAACTATGGAAAACCTCCAGGTGCTCAGGTCGGTACCCTTAATGCAAGCCTATGTAGACCTCCTATAGCTCCATTGCGGTGCCCTTCTATGAGTCTTATATGAGCCATTGTCTAAACTCCTAGTATCCCCCTTACTAACCCCTATAGTACTCCTATATATAATCCCCCTATATAACCCCCTTTAAGGAGTTTAGATTATAGCTCATATTATGAGGTTGACTAGAGGGTACCTTACCTGGTAACTACCCATCTCAAGGTGCCCTGCCGGGAGCCACTGGATGCGAGGCAGAGACTAAAACGGTTCTGGGTTAAGGGCTTAGGGGTTAGGGTTTAGGGATAGAGACTCTGCAATTCAGTGCTACTGTGGATCTACCGTCATTCATCGATTTGCTAAGTCCCCATCACCTCTGCGTAATTAAGAATTCCAACTACTCTTTCGTCTGGGTTTTGGGTCAAAAGCTGATGCAAGGTTACAAGCTTTCACCTATTCACCGCATTATGGCTTTGGGTCTTGCATGTAGGATAGCTCGGAAAGCACAACTGGGGCTTAGGCAGCTACCACTGCTGTCATGGCTAGCATCTCCTCCATTGATAGCTGGAGTCTCATGGAGGTGTGAATGCTGAGAATAGTATGGAGTGACAACTCAACCCTGTAGGCCCTACACCCTGCAAAGGCCAGGTCCTCGTGTTCGGCTGCAACAGCGGAGCCAATCACGACCCCCGGCCCCTGCGTGGGGACTTGCGGAATTTGGCTTGTCGGTTTAGGGTTTCGGGGTTCAAGGTTTAGGGTTTGGGATACAACGAAGGCAAGTTATGTTGCTAGTGTGCGTTCCATGGTGGTCACCCTGAGCGCTGCCATAGTACCGAAGAGACAATTTGTCTTGCTGGGAAGAAACAAATAATGATGGTTCTGATGGTGGTGGTGATTGTGTGTGTGTGCTAGCAAAACTATGGCGGCCATGAACTAGACTGAAATCACAACTATCTGCGTTGCTGAAGTATGCCCCCTGCGCCCCAAAACACCATATTCCCAACATCTGACCCCTGCACCCAAATCCTAAAGTCCTCCCCAAAACCGCTTTCTGGACCCCGATCTCCCTACACCAAGGCAGGGTAGAGCTCCCATGCCCTAAACCGCAAAGCATGCAGGGCCCAGTTTAGGGTTTAGGGTCAACCTCCCACCCAGTCATTGGTACCACAACGGACTATTGTAGGTATATTCAGGCCCTACTAACTCCATGTTCAGGGGCTATTACTGTAGCGGGATAGACCTAAATCTTGTCCTCTTTGAACCGCATATAGCCTGCTTTAGAAGGCCGGTGGTTTTTCAAAGGGCAATTCCAGGGGTTCTAGGACTCTAGGATAATTTGGGGCCGAGCAATCCCTACCAGAACCATTTGTTCCATCAGAATCTTAGATTTCCGAAGCCGAAAAGCCCAAACCCCAAAATCCTAACTAGAATCCCAAACCTTCAGCCCCAAGCATTAATATAAGCCCTAAACCCTGAAACCCAAACTCTGAACCTCTAGACCCTAAACCCCTAAACCCTACACCCCTATATCCTGAATCCCTAGACTCTGAAAAACGAAAATGTGGCTTTATAAGGATTATATGTAGGGATTATTGGCCATAAACATTAAAAGCTCTTTCCAAACCTACCCTACCTGGACCCCAAAAGTAGGTAAAATGATAGCCCAAACCCAGTAAAAATGGCCCAAAGGGCAATTATCTTACATACTTATGGGTTCAGGTAAACCCTAACCCTAAAAAACACATGTTAAAAGCGAGGTCAAAGCCTTGCGATGCCGTTGTACCGGCGTGTGGAACGGGGATCGCAGGGGTGCCGTGCGAGGGAAGCACTTGGTTGGCCCCTTTAATCGGGGTTTAGGGTTTAGGGTTTAGAGTTTTGGGTTTAGGGTGGTGCTTAGGATTCAGGGCTTAAGGTTGTAATTTGGGGATGTTTTTGAGATTTCATTTTGGGGTTGTTGAGATTTTGTTGCATACAGTCTGAGGAAGGGATTAGATTAGGGATTCTTGAGCATAGTTTTTCCAGGCTTGAAGAAACATGTAGGGATTCAAAAGTTCAGTGAATCCTCAGATGCTTAGGATGACAATTGCAATGCTTCCCTCGGAACCCCACGCGTCCCCAAGAAGGAAGCCAAAGAGCTTCCTGGTAGACAGAGCAGTCTCAAGTGGTTTTCGGAAACAGCGATTTAGGGTCTACCCCGTTTAGGGTTTAGGGTTTAGGGTTTTAGGGTTTAGGGTAGAATTCTCCCTAAACCCTAAACAGTAAACCCACTCATGTTGGCCTCTGTGAGGATTGCCCAAGGGATTGTGTAGTGATAGTGGATTGGGAGCCTGCGAAACTCTCCTTCGTACACAGTAAACCCCCGCACCGCTCTAATCTTGAGATATTAAATACGCCCATTATGTGGTATCTGATAATATATTGGGAGTATTTAAAATTGGGGGGGATTCAATACTAGAGGGATGGGAGTAGTTCTTTTGAAAAGGCTCCGCAGGTTCCATGCTAGCGATGGGCAACTTGGTACTTTGTAGAAAACTCTTTGACAAGGTGTTTTTGTGTGAGGCTGTTTCCGACTCATCTGAGAATGCCCGCGACCTACTCCTAAACACAGGGTTATTAACCAACCCCCAGGAGGAGCATGGCAGTCTTCGTTTAAAGAACTCCAGCTCCCTGTTTTTAGAGCAAGTGTTGCGGGCGCTCCTCCAGGGATTAGCTGATATTCCCATGCCCCGGGGCTCCAAATAGTCAAAGTAGGTGGTATCGCAAAACTTCCAAGGCCCAAAGTGGGAATTTTCAATAGACTTGGAGCCCTAGGGATAACCTAAGCCTCAGCCCCAAAAAAACATGTAGAATAATGTCCTTTTGGGCTATTTTTAGGTGTTCTGAGCTTTTTGCGTTTTTTTGAGGTCCAGGACGATCCTACAACTTCGCACGCTAGCTGGAGTTGGCGACTGGCAGAAGGAGCTTTTGCCCCTCCTTGCTCAGGAGAGAGGCCCAACCGACCAAGCCGTCCTGCAGTGACATCTGGGGTTTAGGATTCATAGTCCCCCTTAAGTAGACAGAATATGGTCTTGAGTAAATTATAAGAAGATCCCCGTGTACCCCATATTCTATCTACTTGAGGGGAATTATAGGATTTAGGGTGTAAGGTTTTTAGGGTTTAGGGATGAGGGTTTAGGGATTCAGGGTTTAGGGTTAAGGTATAGAGTCCTAGGTTTTAGGGGGTAGGTTTTAGGGTATAGGGATTGGGGGATTAGGGTTTAGGGATTTAGGGTTTAGGGTTAGGGTATAAGGTTTAAGTGTTGTGGGTTTTTAGGGTTTAGGGTTTAATGAGGGTTTTCCCAGAGGGCCTGAGGTCTATAAATACTGGGTACATCGGGCCCTAAATTGTGCAAAGATTACCTACGTTGGGCAGTTTGAGGCCCTACAGGGTTGGGGTGTATATAACACAGCGAGGTTTCGCGGGTCGAACTGCTAGGAGTAAGTAGTTGTTGGGGCTTTTCGTGTGGAGACTCTCCAAGAAGTTGGCAGAAAAAGGCTCGGCTGGAGCTGGAACCCAAAAGCACCCTGTACAACAACCTAGTCCACTCCTGATTAAACCCTAAAGTTTAGGATTTAGGGTTTAGGGTTTAGGTCTACTCCGAATCAAACCCTAAACCCTGAGCCCACAAGAAGCCACTAACTTCGAGCAACCACCCAGCTCAAGAAAGTGCGGCTAGAAGAACATCATCCCTGAAACATACGATTTGGGTCACTCCCCCTCAGAGTAACTGTCCTTAAAGAGTTTTGTTAATCATAAAGGGCGGTTATAACTCCCATTACCTATTTTGGCAACAGCTACTGCAAGGGGGAAGGACCAAACATATGATATGACCCAACACATCCCCTTTTATTGAAGGGGCTCCACTTTCTCCCGAAGCGCTACGCCCTACCCAAAACAGCAGGAGTTTTCAGAGTGAAGTCCACGCACAAGTATGGGCTACCGGGTTTTCAGGTCAATCCTAACCCTAAAGCTGAAGCTCTAACCATCCCTAGCTAAACCCTAAACCCTGAATCCTGGTCCCTGAAGGTCCCTAAGCCCTCATCCGTAAGCCCTAAAGCCTGCCTCAACCCTGAATCCTAAACCGTCCCTAAACCATATACCTTAGGAGGAACCCCCCACCCAGTAAAAATGGTATAACAGGAATATAAGGACCCTAGTGTAATCCTTATTACCCCTTATAGCCGCTATGACTGGGATGGGGGGTCCACCTAGCCTATACCCCAACTCCTAAATCCGAAGCCCCAAGCCGCCGAAACGGCGCCTTCTTCGCCCGTACCCGCAGCCGCTGTGCGGCACCCGAACCAACGGGAAGACCCTGGGCCTGGAAGCACTTGGAGGGTCAGGGGGACATATTAGGGGTTCAGGGTTTAGGGGATTCAGGGGCTTTGGGGGGGGTTTAGGCTCAGGGGTCTGAGCAATAAGTGGGCTACGACTGGGGCTTTGAACTTCCTAATTGACTAATTGAGGTTGGCCTGCTTATACCCCTGATAATATGACCTGCTTGCTACGTGAACCTCTCGGTACAGTACGAAAAGGCAAGGGTTTAGGGTCAAGGGTTTTGGGGTACCTCAACCCCAGAAGTACGCGGAACGAGCCCTTATCTCTCTTTAAAGAGAAATGTTGGGCCATTACCTTTGGGGACAAGGTAGATACAAACATGGAACAATGGCGACAAGAAGAAAGAGAAGCTGGATAATGAAACAGAAGCTGGGATGAGGAAGATCCTGGAACGGCCCAATTTTTTTAAAAGTAAGGAGCGGCGGTCCCCTGCTAAAGGCTTCCCAGGGATGTATATAGGGATGCATACATACATACA
>CAJNIZ010007971.1:4308-15340 GCA_905231905.1 Symbiodinium pilosum
TAGATCCAGACGATTCTACCTTGACCCCTCTGCGGAAGGAAGCCGGAGGTCTCGGAGCCGCCAGTTTACAAGAGTTCTCTGCTGGCAAGGGCTCGAGTGTCAGCAATGGTCTAGACGCTGGAGGGTCTCCTAGATCATTCCAGGCTGACGAAGACTCTGGCTGCAGTAACGGCATGGGCGTTTGAGATACACTTAACTCACTCGAAGCTAACCCAGACTCAAGCTGAAGCGGCGACGTTTGCTCAGGAGACTCTCGGGGAGCGCTAATATCTTCCCTTGGCATTGCTGTGGGCGAGGCCTCGTTGCAGTCGAGCAGGTCCTCAAACAATCTGCTTTCCCACTCATTGAGGTGCCTGTGGGAAAATCTACAGCTTGCGTTATCGCAGTTACCCTGGGCCCATCTAAAACATACATCTAGTAGGCCTGCCTGTCGCAGTTGCTCCTTCTTATCCTCTGCTAGAGGCTGATGCTTCACACGCTTTCTTTCTCCAGACCCAGCTGGGGTCTCCAAGGAGTTGGAGCTTGCGCTGCCGTGGACAAACTTGCACTGGTCTCCCCGGCGGCACCATCCTACAGCGAAGTGCTTACAAACCGCTTCTGTTGGCTCCGTGCTAACTGTATCTTTCACCGGCAACGAGGATTCAGACCCGTCCTGGTGCAAGAACTTACAGAGATTACCGTACCGGCAAAAACCTTTAGCCAAATGTGGGCATGTGATACCGGTGCTCTGTGAAACAACCGGTGCCTTGGGCGCGGTCTTCGGAACCATCTTTGACCTCTGAGGTGACTGCATTGGTGGAGACACCTGCGAATCAGAACCGGAGACAAGTTGGCTATCCCCATTGAACTGGGAAGAGAACCCCAAGCCCCAACCTAGGGTATTCAGTCCCTCACTGCCTATTACAAGCTGACCTATGCCTGACTTCCGGCATATTCACGCAGAGCTCCTGTGCCTCAACATCAGGTTGACGGCAGTCCTCAACAGCTTCGGGAGAGCCTTCAATCGACCTCACAGAGGAGACCTGTCTCGGAGGGTCGAAAGCAGCTTGCCTCGACCCCGTATTCAGATTGACAACACTCTGATCCTGGCTGCAACCAGGAGTTCGCCTGGGATCGGAGCACCTTGCAACTTCTTGCCTTATCGCCCCAGCCACACGATACATGGTCGCAACCGAGGAGGTACCCAAGCTATACAGGCTTGCTTCTTCTCCCCCCATCAAGGACACAATGCCATGGCCAACCCTCTCGTATCCCAGAAGAAGGTTCACGTTACCTTTCCCTCTGACGATCTCATTTGATTGCCCCTCGCGTAGTTGTGTCTGGCCGCTTTGTTGTGTCTGGCCGCTTTGGATTTGCATCGCGGGAGAGAGGGCAAGACTAAACCTTAGGGACTTAAGTTTTGGACCCAGTTTAGTATATCCACCTTGCTTTCCTATTGGACCGGACATAGAGCTCACCGAAGCTGTCAGATCCTCCAGTGCTTCTGCATCGCTGACCAAGGCTTCACTGCTCTGTGCTTGCTTATCTCGCACCTCATCCGAACTGGCACTTGATACCTGAGGCATTACACATGAAGTGGTACCTGATACCTGCGGCGTTGCACCTGGAGTGGTACCTGATACCTGCGGCATTACACTTGGAGTGGTACTTGATACCTGTGGCATTGCACCTGAAGTGACGCCTGATACCTGTGGCATTGCACCTGAAGTGACGCCTGATACCTGCGGCATTGCACCTAGAGTGACGCCTGATAACCACTCTATTGTACTTACCTGCGATCCTGGGACAAAACACACGGAACCTTCCAGATCCTTATATGCGCCTTGGTTCCTGATATCACCAGTTGGCTCTGGCACGGAACTCGCTGACTCTGCCTGCTCCTGCGCACCTGCACTTTCTGCCTCACCTAGAATTTTCAGACTTCCATCTGAGACGTAGTCTGCGGCAATGAGCTTGGTACCTGGGATGGCACTAGGAGTTGGGGAGCTAAACCTTAGGTAGCCGGGGACAGCTTCACCCAATTTACTCTGTGGATTACTGCCCACCTGATCAGGGGCAGCCTCACACGGGCCCCGCTGGTAAAAACCTTTCTGACTTGTCTCGATTTCGCCTGTCCAAGTATCCTGACCTAATGCGCCTTGACCTGACCTTTCGCACGGGAGGGACCAGTCAAATTCTACAGCCTTAGGGTTAGGGTCGTGACCAACTTCACAAGGGCCACTTCGACCTGTCTCCACACGGGTTGAGGTAGACCTAAACCCTAAGGGTTCAGACTTAGAGACATCAACCGATATAGCACCCACCCCGAGCATACAGCTTGGCACCCATGACCCAACCTGATTGGCAAGCTGCGCCAGCTCCTGTGACCCTGCCTCAGCTCTTATATCCTGTGCCTGGAAAGGGACAGCTACGCTTCTTACGCAACGCTGCTCACCTGAGCTTAAGACACCTTGCGATTGAGCTATGGCCTGACCTGATTGGGTATTCTCGTTCGTGTGCTCTTCCTCTCGACCTTTCACTGGGAAGACCTGGGCACCTGGCTGCACTCGCTTAACCTGAGGCGAATGCATGGTTACACACTGACCTGCCTGACCTTCTGGCTGATGCTGTCCGGAATGCACCTTACCTGCCTGACCTTCTGGCTGATGCTGTTCGGAATGCACCTTACCTGCCTGACCTTCTGGCTGACGCTGTCCGGAATGCACCTTACCTGCCTGACCTTCTGGCTGATGCTTACGGGCACCTGTTGGACCTGACAGGTGACACCCCGGCTCTACCTGCTCCTTTGCAACATCAATGCCTTGACTTAAACCTTCCCGACTTGTCTGGGCCTGGCCTACCTGTGCCACCTGGGCTGATGCACCTTCACTTGCACGGGGGAATCGAGAACTAAATCCCAAAAGCTTCGTGTTAGGGTCTTTGCAGGGCTCCTGTAGGTCTCTGTGACCTGTTTCCATACGGGGTGAGGAACTACACCTTACAGACCTCGGACTTGGGTCCCGACCAAGTGCAGCACACCGAGAAATTTGAAAAGAACTATCTGGGGATGAGGTCTCCCCCCAACGTGCTTTGATACATGTCAGAACAAGCAGCGGACGCCAGCGGGTCGCGCCAGAAATTACCAGACTGCTGGCTGGCTGCTCAAATTGCCTCCCTGTTCCTTGTGCTCGGCTGGCTTGCCAAGTCAGCAGACGATACATGAAGGTACAGGCCAAGGTCGGAAGAAAGCTGTGACCTGCGATGCAAATGGCCGGCCAACGTAGAAAGGCCCAGTGGGCAGGTTCAGTTGTGTAGTCTTGTACTCAGGAGACCATACAGAAGAAATCTCCAGTGGAACATGCCAAGTCACACTGGCAGTGCTAGATCTGCGCGCCTGTGCACCTGGCTCATGCAGTGGCACTCGCAAAATGCCTGGACCGGCATTGGCGGAGCTCCACTCTTGAGGTGGCTCATCGAGGTCCACCCAGAATTGCTCCCAACAGAAGTAGTCCGCCACATCGCTAGTCGGGCTGCAGGACCAGGATTTACATCACTGTTTAAAGGACCTTGTGCCATGAGAGAATCCTGACAAAACCCTAGACAGCTCGAGTCAAGGTTGACGGCGCGACACAGGGAACCCTTGCACCTGGGGTAAGTCGGGGCTAAACCCTATGGGCTCATGGTTCGGGCCTAGATTAATACTGCCACAGATGGGACCTTGCACCTGGGGCGATTCAGGACTAAACCCTAGGGGCTTATGATCCGGGTCAGGACTAACACCGCTGTCCTCAACACCCTTGGTCTCATTGAAGGCGTATGCCCTTGCTGCTGCGCATGAGCCTGCTTTTGTGCATGCGTCCAAGGACTGCGCACGTGGCATTTGCGGAGCAACACCAGGCTCTGGTAGCTGCGCAATCCCTGGGCTTATTGCTACCGGAGGATGCAAAGATACTGCAGCGTAACTTGCCATGACCCCTGGCCACATGCCTGACGCAGGTTCCGGCCAATCAGCATAATCAAGGCTCGATGCCTCCATATCACTATCGTTAAAAGGGGAGGACTCAGAAGAGGACTCCAAATAAGTTTCCCCGGCCATGCGAGGCTGAACCTTTTTGGAAGTACAAGGCGGAAAACACTGTGATCCACACACATGCGCTTGACTGAACCATGTTGACCAGGGTATCTGATCCATTGCAGCTGGATTATTCTCTTCCCTTACTGCACCGGGGTGCCCTGATGGTTGTCCTAACATACCGGCCACCTTATCCGGCATGCAGCTCTCCTGGGCGGGCCTTTGAGCACTTGACGGACACTGCTCCGCACTGAGTTCCACATGAACCCACGAGGGCAGTGCGTCGGGACGGGACACGTACCCAGGCAAGGAGCGGGCTTCACAGACATCCTGCTCTGCTGCTTTCCCTTTAGACGGCACTTTCCAGAGATCCTGGGAGACCTTGGTTGTAGCTTGCTCAACCCAGCTTGGCAAAGCAAACCGGGGTCTTAACAAGGCTCGTCGCCGATCAGGTTGACCATGCATCTCATCCCTTGATGCTGAGGTGGGCATTTCCCCAAGCAGTGGCACGCTGCCACGGAAAGGTTGGTCGATCTGTGGACCATGGGCTACAGTTGACTGAGGAAGAGCAACGGCTCGCATAGAGGGAGTGGTACCTTCTCCTTCTTCGCTTATACCACAAAGCTCTTGCTTGCTTCCCTCCAAGGAAGCACCAGTACCACTTGAAGGGAGTGATCTTATGGCCGCGGACCGAATGATCGACCCCTCATAACCAACATAACTGCGCACACTATACTCGGTAGTAGGGGTTGCGCTCAAGATGTTGCTCCCTACGACTCCATACAAGACCCCTGTAGAGTCCCAGGGATGAGACTCTTCTTGAAAACTACTCATGTGGTCGCAGTCCCGTTGAAGGAGCCTTATGTCATCGTCTTTGTGACTGACAACTCCCACCACGTCTTCATTGGACCTTTTCCAATGCCCCACCACCTGCCATTGATCAGGGCGTAGCCTAGGCTTACGTTCCCCCAGCGTCCCAGGAGAAAGATCCATGGCATTCCCTCGATCACTCACGATGTGGCTTTGAGGAGCATCCACAATGCATCCCTCCCTTAGGGATTCCCCACTAGTAGATTCACGAAGCTCCACGTGGATTGGAAACCCAACACCCTGCTCGCCAAAACTTGGCTCTAGACGCCTGAACCCTATGTACGAGGATACTGGCACCGGGACCTCAGCTTCGGTCCTAGAACCCATGTGCTGAGAGACGACCGTGGACACAGAAAGATCAGGTCTAAACCCTACGGGTTGAGAGGTAACCACGGGTTCTGCGAGATCAGGTCTAAACCCTACGGGTTGAGAGGTAACCACGGGTTCTGCGAGATCAGGTCTAAACCCTATGGGTTGAGAGGTAACCACGGATTCTGCGAGATCAGGTCTAAACCCTACGGGTTGCTGATCAGACTTGCCCCTACCAGCCAGCTCTGAAATCTCGGCATCTTCATTCCCTTCATCATTAGACGGGAGAGCTCGGGTACCCTTGGGGATTGTATGTTTACAGGCTTTTACCCCAGGTCCCTCATGCACGACATTCCCGCAGGGACCGAAACTACGGTCATCGATCACATCACTATGTTCGGGCTGCACGTGGGTGGAGGGCAATTGAGCTTGGGGAATTGCAACACTGAACACGGGATTGGTTGGATCCGTTACCTCCCCTCGTGTCTTATGGCTACTCACCCCTTCGCTGTCATCACTTCCTACACCATCCGTATCACCCTTAACCAAGCTAACCCTTCGACTCGACCCTATTAATCCTGGACTTTTCGTACCAGCCCTCGCCCCGGCCTCCCTATTACCTTGCAGGGTAGACAAGCTGACGTGCTCTACCTCATGGTCATCAGGGGGACCCCAAAGATTGCGATTGGCGGGGAGGGGCCTATCCATCTCCTCGTTGAAACTAGTATCCCTTGACCCGCTAAACGGAAAGGTTTGGGAGGGCTGAGGCTCTAAACCCCTAGGGGAAGCAAATGCAGGCTCCAAGAAGTATTCCTCTTTATTGGGTCTACATTCTTCTCCACAGGACCTACGCAAGCCCTTGCTGCTCCTACTCTCTTCCTGACCGTCTACTTCCGGATCTACCTCTCCTAGAGTCTGTACAGCGAAGTTATCACTATGTACACTGCACCACACTCCTTCGGAAAGCGAACTCGAAGCGAACTTGCCTCCATTGTAACAGTTTCTGTCCAGCATTGCTAAACCACGTCGAACCACTTCTGCCACTGTCGCTTCGCCACTAACCACAGCGACTCCACCAGCGTCACGCATCCTCAACATGGCCTCAAACAGCTCCGTTGCACTTGCGCACGGCGCTCCAGGATCCCACATTCCAGTAAGGCCATGCCAAACCAGAGTCTTGGATCTCCCTATTTCCTCAGCAAACAAAGCTATGCTTCTTCGGCCGATGTCTGATCCAACGCAGCTGGATACATCGCTTGTCCAGTCGGCAGCTACTCCTGAACAGTGGCTTGCCAATGGCCCATCCTGGCTCCAGTCAATCGGTAACATGATTTGGCAACCCCTCACCTTGGCTTTTTCTTGAATGCGTCTGACTAATATGGTAGCAACGTCACTACCAGTTTTCACACCAAGGCCAGCTTCCATAAATGAGTGGGCAACCATCCCACACACCAGGACTTTGTCCATTTTCTGCACCAATTGCTCCAACAATACCAACTGCTGGTCACTTCCCGGGCCACCTATCAGTGCGACCATTGGTCCTGTCAAGTTAGTCGGAAAACTTTCCCAAAGCGTCCCTTGGTCTTGCACCAAAATGCCTGCCATGGACTCCGGTAGTCCATCGCCTCCAGTTGGTCTGTGCCCGGGCTGTGCCATGCCTAGGGCAGTTGCATTGCCGGGTCTATCCAGATAGGGTCTCGTCGAAGCCTCCATTCCAAAAACCAGGTTATCCAGTCTGACGGGAATACCAGCGCAGTGGTTTAAGCGGGGACTCGGGCTCATGACCTGCGAGACTTCTCTAACCATGGCATCAGAGGAAGCACTCATTTTCACACCGCAACACACAAACATCCTTCAAGTATGTACATCCTACATGTGAACTCTACTGTTAGGCCTGTGGAGACTTTACGAAAAAGATAGGCTACTCCTTAAAGGCCTGCACCTGTTCCCTTGATGAGGAAACAGCCACGGGGATGCTGTTGACATGTCCAGACAATCCACAAGGTTGAAGGGTTTAGGGGTTTGGTGGTTTAGGGTTAGGGGGTTGTTAGGGGGCTTAGGGTCTAGGGGTAGACGGATTCTAATGGGCATTCCACACAGGGAATCTCAAGAACGCAGTAGGCATAGAATAAGGATGTAAGGGTCGTGGTAGGTATATTCCTAGCAAATCCATACCATTTTTCCCTACCATTTTTCTTGGGGTTCCTTGTTCGGGGTTCCCACGAGAGTGCTTTCAATACGGCAGACGCCTCAAAAATTGGAAGCGGGTTGTGTGGCACTCAAGGGGGCTTATAGGGGTTCCAGAGGTTTGAGGTTGATCATGCATTCCCACATCCTGAACTATCTCGGTTCCCGCTGAATTGCAGTTGTTCCGGGATTAAGTTAAAATCTATGAGCGGGGAACCGGTGCGGGCTACTATGGGGGTGATGGCCGTAGGTGGTGGGAGACCATAAAACAATGACCAAAATAGAAAATGTGTGGTTTCCTTTTAAGGGTTCATAGCCGTCGTATTGGGATATGTGTTGGGCTCGGCCCTACCATAGTTACCGTAATCTCTTGAGGTCGCTATTAGTGGGTGGGGGCCCAACCTGAGTGATACGGAGATGTACCCTAAACCCTAAACCCTAAATACGGCCTGAATCAGCTAGAACCAGGGGCCACTCATGCGCGGTCCCTGCTTCTACGCGGCTGAGGTTTAGGGTTCAGCATTTAGAGTCCCCTCCCCTTTTTTTGACAACTCTATATTGAATATTCCCATTGTGGTCTTCTACAATAGCATGGGAATATCTAATACTAGGGGTGGGAGTTTCAATCTTGGGGGGGGCCGGGGAGGGGGTGGATCATTCAAAAACTAATCAGTTTCAACTAGGATTCCACCTGCTCCTGGATGGTCCTTGATTCTCGACAGGCTCTGCCTCAGCTACTTGGCCCACCTGACAGTGTGGAACAGTTTCAACAATACAGGTTAAGGATGGGGATAGCTGAGGTTGTTATGTAGGGTGGACCGGTTTTCTTGGAAACCCTAAACCCCCTAAGCCCCTAAACCCTAAACCTCTACAATATGGAAGCAATGCCAAGCCTCGTGTAGTGAGGGTTTAGGGTTTAGAGGCACAAATTCAAGAATAAATTCAACCTCACCCCATTAATCCTCAGATCCTAAACTGTTTTTGGTTTAGGGTTTAGAGGCATACGACTAGAATTATTCCGTGTTAAGCTAGAGACCCTAAAGTTGGCATCATCAACCCTTAAAGCCTCAAACCCCGAACAACAATACCCTGCGCCCCTTGACCTTCAACTCCGGATATTGAGTTCAGGGATTAGGCTTTAGGGTTCAGGGTTTGAACCCCTACTTGTAGACTCTTAGCCCGTAGGTCCCCGAAGCCTACTTGAGTTCAGGAGTTCCAGGGGGTATGGCCACCAATCCACAGATGGGCCCAGGCCGCATCGGCGTGCGTTGGGTTTGCGGTAGTACGGTGTCATAGGTTTTTGAAGCCCTAAACCCTGAACCCTACACATTGAGTGGCTTTGGTTTTGTGGTGGACATTCTTCTGATCTTCTGTATCTATATTCGGCAGGGTCATGAGTGAAACGACAGCCTAATGGAAAATCATCCCTCCCCTTAAACCCCCACCCTTTACGGCTAATATTAGATATTCCCCATATGTTCCAGTAGAACACGATTGGAGTGTTCAATTGCGGGGGGGGGCGTTAATCTTAGGGGGAGGGGGCTAACAGGCTTCCAACGTAAGCAGGATGATTCTAATAGAAGGGTATAACATCCGTCATTTTACCGATAAGTCGTTGTGGTTGTCACGTTGTGGGTACGGTACCCATCTGCGAAGCTTCACACCCAAAAGATAAGTTGTGAAATCTTGTTTTTGGGAGTTTCGCGGCGCCCGTTTGCATGATATATCGGGGTTGTCAAAATCCGGGCTTTGGGGGATCACGCATTGGGACCATCTAGGCACCGTAAGAAGATTTCAGGTCTCCTTGTGACTGGCGGAAGGTCTTCTTGGAGGATGTTCCATCTTGAAGGAGACCTTCAGCCGTTTGTCTTACTTCCGAAACAGGTGCAAACTCTGAATATCAGAAATCCTCTATGATCTTTCTCCTGACGACTCTGACGACCCGCTTATTTTTCAGCCATAGAGCAACCGCAACAAACGTTCCATAAAACCTTCGGAGGTGCACAAACAAGCCGTTCAATGGTACCTCGGTGTGATCCGGAAAAAGGTTACTGGCGCGTCTTAGAGATTGAAGAGACCTCTGAAACTCAATGACCAGAGGTTCTCAAGCCTGAGAATCTAGTCGCTGAAGCCCCAATACGCTGCCTAAACCCTAAGCCCTGCTACCCTAATTCCTTACACCCTTGAACCCTCAAACCCGAAACCCTTAAACCCTGAGCGCTTAACCCTCAAACCCTGAGTTCCCTCCCAAAGGTGCGGAACTTCTCTCATTTTCCCCGCGGCGGGTTCAAAGAGCAGATTGAAGCGCATTTTTTTGTACTGAACAGCTGGTCTCATTGACAAGGTTAGGGTTTAGGGTTTAGGATTGAATCCGAACCCCAGGATCCCACGTTCCAGCCTGCATCCAGCTACAATCCCCTGTCAGGTAGATAGAATAGTGGGTTTATAGGGATCTTTTCCTAGTTTCGATGAGTTCCATATTCCCTAGAGCTGAAAGCCCAAACCCCTAAACTCTAAACCCTAAACTCTGAGCCCTAAACCCTAAGCCCTAAACTCTAAACCCCTAAACCCCTGAATCATCCTAAACCCCAAGCCCTGAACGATCTACTTAAGGGGACTATACAGGCGCGGCGGTTTCCATGGCAGCAGCGGCCACGAAGCCACAGATGGGCCCAGGACCAGGCCTCAAGGACTCTTCATAGAAAATCAGTGTACTAAGGGTTTAGTAAACCCTATAGGATACCCAATATTACTCCAATAATGGAGAATCAAGTGGAAAAGAAAATGGAAAATGAAATGGAAACAGGGATTATATAGGGGTTATATTGGGGACTATATTGGGGTTATATAGGGATAATGGAAAAGAAAATGGAAACTACCATAATGGGTTATATAGGGTTAAGGGTTCAGGGTTTAAGGGTTCAGGGTTCCAGGATTTATGGTTTAAGGTTTAGGGTTTTCGTGTTAGCGTTTAGGGTTTAAGGTCTAGGGGTTAGGGGTTAAGGTTTAGGGCTTAAGGTTTAGGGCTTTCTCCAAGGGGTGTATGCGGTTGTACGCGGTTACATGGGGATGTCTTGGAGTTGGGAAACATAGTTTGAAGATGAGAGGGTTTCCCAAGCATGTGTGGCCCAGGGATATCTGGGGAATACAACGGGAGTACAGAGGTCCGTATGCAGGATTTAGGGGTCTCTCCCTATGGAGGTTCATAAGTTATTGAAAGCTTCAGATTTTCAATCGTTCAGGACTGGTGGGTTCAAGCTGCTTCTTTGCTATTCCGGGGTCAGTGATCAAAACAACGCAGGTGCCTGCTGAAACGCACCGGGCCGGGATGGTTGCGACATTTACCTTGCTTGGGAATGGCGGGAATGGTAGGCATGCGCATCAAAAAAACGTTTTTACAGATAAAAAAACCACTTTTTGGGAATCAAAAAAAACTTTTTTCGCATCAAAAAAACAACTTTCCCACTGAATAATGAGCAGAAAAGGCCAGAGTGTGGAGAGAAAAGAAGAAAAGGAGCAGCATCAAAAAAAACTTTTGCCGGATCAAAAAAAAACTTTCTGTGCAGGTGTGGACATAGAGAGCAGGGGCAAGAAAGGAAGGAAGGAAGGAAGCAA
>CAJNIZ010007973.1:507-15338 GCA_905231905.1 Symbiodinium pilosum
AGGAGTCCCCCATATAATCCCCTATATAAGCCCCTTCAATAAGTTTAGACCACCAAGTCTTGGCTGAAGGCTCAACAACCGCCACGGAGCCCGAAGCTGTGTGAGCTGCGTGCGCGGCAAAGAACATTATGCAGCCCAGGTAAAGCTGGGCGACTGCCGCCACCATGACGCCTTTACGGGGCCCTCCCACAGAGGTCTAAAGGTAGAGACCCTAAACCGAAGGGCGTTTGCTCTCACATCCCTGGAACCTCCGTGAAACACGAAGCTGGCACGTCCCGGAGCCTTGCTGGTTGAGGCCGTAACCGTAGGGGCTTGAGGCGCTTCACAGGAAGCCAACATTGATCCGTTGCCATTCAGGGCGCGTTTGCATCACACAGCCTCGGAAGTAACCCGACATCTCGCCGAGACCGATGACGCTCCTTGCTTTGGACTTGGAGGTCCACTCGGGCAAAAAGTATTCCAGAAAGCCAGATCCTCCAAGCAAGCTTTGCCGGGTCCCCGCTACAAATGCGGCACCCGTGGGTGTGTCCCACACCAACAAACATCCTGTGCCGTGACCACACCCTAAACCTTAAACCCTGTATAATCCTCAATATAACCCCCTTTAAGGAGTTTAGATCATAGGTCATACGCCAGCTGCCTTGAGGCTCACGGTTCCAGCTCGCGGCAGATCTTCCCTGCCAAGATTCTTCCTTTTGGTTAGCTGGGAAGGAGGAATGGAATAGAAAAGGGAAACTACCATAACTGGGCTTTACAGGGTTTAGGGTTTAGAAAGAATGGAAAAAGAAAATGGAAACTACGATACTGGGTTATATAGGGACTACTGTAAGGATCCATGCCTTCATTCCTGGCTAACCAATGGTAAGAATTCAGTAGCTCACATGTTCTCCAAGAAAGACACAGGCACCGTAAGGAGAATATACGCGCACTCTTTAGGGAGGCACCGAATAAACCATTAGTCAGGAAGGATTGCATCCCTTCCTTGTGTCATCAGGATGTGGCAAGCAGTGTGGAACGGAGTGTATCTACCTGCTTTGTCCGGTGGTTGTAGCTTCCAGGACGGTTGAATCTCAGCCAGGGTCTCAGGGTCGCATTCGTTCCGATTTGTTGATGTTCCATTCCCCACCCTTCTCTGTCTTCCCCAATAAAACCAGGGCTAAAAAAGTTTAAACTTAATCATAGAAGCCCAAAAAGGAAGCCCAAAAGAGTTAAAGTTCTTCTTTTGGCTAAGTAAGGTCCCAAAGGTTTAAGGGATGGTTCCTGGCTTGCAGTGCAGGGATGTAGGAAGCATCATGAACGCAACGTTTTGGTCTGGCATTGCACAACCGCTGCCTGTCAAAACTCACAGGATCAAGCTTAAAGGTGGATAGAAATAGAATCTCCATTTCGCAATATGGAGGGTCCCTTTCTAGAAGTCCTCGTGAAAAAGGTCAGAATGACATTGGGATCTATGCTAGGGCCCCCCCCCATTTATGGCAAGCCCCAAATGGTAGTTTCCCCAATGTAGACCCCAAAATACTATGGTCCTTATTATAGGAACCCTCAAAAAAGTACACCTAATTTTGGGAAGACCCCGATATCTCTTGCAAGTTGCCTGCCTGGAATCCCGACGTCGGAGCAGTATGCCTGATGAAGGCTGAGCCTTGGTCTCAGGTGTTACCAAAGCTTAAATGAATTTAGATGAGTATCCCCCTCAATACCCCCTATACTACGCCCATATATAACCCCCTACATAACCTCCTTACAGGAGTTCAGACTATAGCTCAAATCACCGACAGATCGAGAACGTTCCACTGGTGCTAGCTAACTTTCATCCTGATGAAATCTACAGGCACCTCACTTCTTCCCTATGACAAAGGGAATTACATGCTCGAATCCGTCGGTGAAGCCCAGGGAGCAGGAAAAAATGTGAACTGCCTGGGCTCCTTGACTGAAACGTCTCTTGAAACAGGACTGCTGAGGCCTGTGCGCCCCCTCGAGGTGCTAATGTCACCTGCTTGGGATGCAGGTGGCTTACTGTAGGTTTCAGGGTTTTGGGTGCGGGGTCAGGTTACTTTTGAAAGCACTGTCACCATGACTGTTCCAATTTTTATACCAAGACACCATTCAGATGTCTATTACTGTTAAACTATTGCTCGAACGACTACTTCTTCCTACTTCTTTTCCTGTTACTACTGCGATGACCTTTCAGGCACCCAAAGACTTCATGAGGTCCTTGGGATGATGCCAGGACACTTGTTATTTTGGGGTTCTATAGGGGTAAAATTGGGATACTGGAAAATGAAATGGAAACTACTGTAATGGGTTATATTGGGGTTATATTATGGTTATATAGGGGTTATATTGGGATAATGGCAAATAAAATGGAAACTACTATTTAGGGCCATTCAGGGTTTAGGGTTTAGGTGTTTCTCAAAATCAAGGGCCCCAAAGGATGAAGGAACTTGTTATAGGCCACGGAATATTGCAAGGATTGATTTGGGACTACTGTAGGGATTCGCGAGCTAGCAAAATTCCATTCTCGGTGTGATTTTCCTGGAACTTTCAATTCTATCATCCTTGTCAATGAATTATCCACCAATATGATCTTTGGCCGTCCCCAACCCATCAAACAAACCGAAAGAAGAACTATCGCCAATTCTCTTCTTTGGTAAGCTACATTGCTTATCCGAAGAGGTTTATTCTGATGACAAGGGAAAACCAGCGGTGGAACATTTGGATACATACATCCGAGAGAGGAAGTCCATCGGTCACTCAGAACTTTAAAGGCCTTTGTTGAAGAAAGCTCCAAACATGAAAGAGTGTCTACCTGAACATGGTATTACATGCGAAAACCAGATGCGGACCTCCATGTACAACCTGGAGATACGCCTACCGTAAAGCCAAAGAACTGCTCTCGCAACTTGTTATTTTGGGGTTCTATAGGGGTAAAATTGGGATAATGGAAAATAAAATGGAAACTACTGTAATGGGTTATATTGGGGTTATATTATGGTTATATAGGGGTTATATTGGGATAATGGAAAATAAAATGGAAACTACTAAAGAAGGAATGCACCAGCCATAGGGTGAAAACTCCACAGGCACACACTAAACTGGGGCCCCCAACACAGACCCCAACATACTATGACCCTCACAACATGAACTCCCCAAAAGGACCCTGATTTTGGGAACCCCAAATGATAAAGTTTGGTCAACAACAAATACTACTACCAAGGAGGATTTGCGCCACGAAATGTTCAAGGCGTAAAAAAAAGTTGCCAAAGCCCAGGGTTCAATAAGAAGTGTCTGTAAAATTCATCTCCCGTAACCTAGATAGGACTCTCTCCTGATAGAACCCTCTACTGCTTGCATCCAAAAATTATTTCAGGCTCTAAGCCCCAATCGATCAACCTCAACAGTTAATTGGATTCACATAGCTGTTTGGGTGTGTCTCCCTCTTAACTTTCGTAGTGACAACATCAAAAACTTCACGGAAATGTCAGCCGCTGCTCGAGACACAGCTGCTTGAGCCCTCTAGGCAGCACACACTGTTGCCGCTGTCGTACCAGTCCATGGCCAAGAGGGCTGCTAGTCAGCAGCTGTATTTCTCAAAACTGTAGTTCGCCAGCCGTCAACAACCTTCTGCGAGCATTGCGCTTTTGACAGCC
The DNA here is from genome assembly GCA_905231905.1 of Symbiodinium pilosum. Taxonomy (NCBI): domain Eukaryota; class Dinophyceae; order Suessiales; family Symbiodiniaceae; genus Symbiodinium; species Symbiodinium pilosum. The sequence continues at coordinate 4,158 of CAJNIZ010007973.1, forward strand.
CGGGTCTTCCAATTCGAACGTGAGCTGCTCTGTGGAAATTCACAGACAATCATACCTCGATTTGACGTGCCCGCTGCGTATAGCAGCCGGGCGTAGCATCGCCCGCAACCACCGAGCTTATAGCTTCGCCCGCAACCAACGCGCCTCACACGACGCAGAACCCAGCGGCGATGTATTTGCCCGTTTGCAGAGAAATTTCCAACAATGTTGGGAAGCTTTGCTGTTTGTCCGCCATGTGAACTACCACAACCTTGTCATCCTGCTCGTTCTTCTCTTGATTCTCTTGTGGGATTGTTCAAATTGGGGTGGACGAGAGGCGGAGTGATGTAATCATGTCATGAGTAGAAATCCATGTACTTCCTTGCCACGCGTTGTCAAGAAAGTGGGTGACGTGGTGACGCGCGCCATCGGGGAACACAAGGCGCTGGCTGTCGGATACCTCCGATCGTTTGCGCAAATTTGCCAACCGCTCTGAAGGCCAAGAAGTTCAGATGGAGACCAGCTTGAAGTCATAGTAATTACGCAAGGCTACGGTTTGAGGCGTGTAGCAACCGGCTTTCATCGATACGCTGAGCCACTTAGGGGTCAAACTTTCAAATCGTTCAAGGCGAAGACGTCTGCAGCCTCACGCTCCAGGACCCTCAACACCATTCGGGAGGCTCATAATTAGACAGTTGGGCATAGACTTCTAGATAGGGTACCCGGTATCCACTATCATTGCCAGAACTACTGGAATGAGGCTGCAAGCGGAACCTGCCTTGACATTCTCCCGACTCTCAGACCGGCGTCCTGCGAAAGTGTGAGCCTTCGAAAGTTTTTACACAACCCTTACGGCGTGAGCAAGCGTACCAGGCGATAGCTATGATCAAAAGCTCTAAAGGCTAGCGTCTAGAAGAATGCTGGGGCTCCCAACCTCCTGATGGTCGTGGTCATCATGATGAGTATGGCTGTGCTCCAAATCTGAACTTCAAACATGGCATGCCAAGGATGATTGCTGCTGTCGAGGTCATTGAGTAAGAAGCTGGTTGTGGCCACATGCAGCGACTGCTACTGTTGTCCTGAAAGCTTGCCGCAAGAACACCATCGACTCTGCAACGAAATTGACAGCTGTTCTCTGCGAAAGCGGACGGCTTCATCCAAGTGTGAAATTGTTCTGCTGGCTCAGTCTGACTAAATACTGTCCGAGTTGCTGCTATCTGTGCTCACGGCTTTCGCGCGCTCCCGAACCCAGGAGTCTGGAAGCTGTAGACCGAAGCCAGAAAACCATACGCTTACCTGAAGTCTACATCTGCAACGCAAAACCCTGTCTTGCAAATGGACGCACAAGGCTCCTCAGCCCCAAACTCGTCGGAAAGCTTGCATGCCAAAACCCTTAACACCCTGAACCGCCGAACCGGTCTCTCACAGAGGCTCCTCCAGCGGCTCTACCGTCAGCAAACACGGAAACCCCGAAGCTCTAAATCTTGAGATTCTATACCCTCCAGTTCCCCCAACCCGAAAGCCCAGAGTATCACCACTGACTAAAATGAGGGTGTCTCAAAGAAGTTTCCCTGTTTCCCTCACCATCCCCTTGCAACGCCCCCGTCTACCCCTACAGCCTGTAAGGGCGCACCCCTCTTGCACAACCCCAACCCTCCAAGCAGTCCGTCGGCCCCGGGGCCAGGTCGAAGCACGATACCCTCTGGAGAGGGCGAATGTCTGCCTCGAAGGCTGGACGACGGGGGCGTGGGTTCATCTGAGCTATCCATATTGGAGACCCCTATGTTCTGAAAACCATTTCGGTTTTTGAGTCTGGGGACTTTTGGTTCCAGGGATTTTGGCTGTAAGGAAAGTCCTAGCCTTTTGTCTTTTGGTCTTAGGGGTTCAGCATTCTAGGGCTTTAGGATGCTTTCGGTTTCAAGGTTGGACCGTCAGAGCCTCAATCGTGTAGCCACGATGTGCGAAGTCCAATCTGTTCGTGGGCCGCGCACAAGATCATCATACCCATCCCCCGTTATAGGATCCTTTAGGCTGTGATCCCGAGCAAAACAAACATGATTTGGCACATGCATCGGCACATTCCCACATTGCCATGCCGGAGGAATTCAAGGATTTAGGTTGCTGGGCTTGGCTGCAAATGTGCTGGGTCTAGGGTTCCAAGCTAGCATTCCTCAGCAAGCAAATGGCAGGCTTGGTACGTCTGACTTGCAAACTGCCGGTCCTCCAACTTCCAAACCCAAATACCTAAGCCGGAACCCCTGGACTCTGCAATAAAAGGCTTGACTTGTGGGGTATGTCTTTTGGGGTTGCAAAATTGACTATGGCGCTGAAAGAAGGTACTACTTTGCAAAACCTGACCCAAAACACCAAACCACGAACACCTGAATCTGGTTTTCATGAACACCAGCTCAACAATCCAATGAGAGACCCTCGCCTAATACTGATAGACCAAATTAAAGGGTATATTTTTTGTGTTCATACTGGGTTTCAGCTATTTATGGAGCTTCTAGGGGTAATGCACTAGGTCCCCTTGTAAGTCCATTCCAAAACCACTCTAACCCTTTAGTAACCTTTACAAGCAGCTTCTCTAGCCCATCAGTCTAGCAAAGTCAAGCTAGTCAAGCTGGTTGATTGCGACACTCGTGCCCAACTCAAAGTATGGAAGCCCAAAAACCCCACATCTGCAATGGCGCTACTACTCTTTGCATTGCCCTGTGGAGGGTTGCACCCAACGCATGTCTTTTGTTCATGATGTGTTATATGGCAAATATGCGGCTATGACACCTGTGTAGTCGCAACAGCAGGTTCTGAGGTGTGACTCTATATGCATGTGGAACTGTGTACAGCACTATATATACACACACCCCGAAGATACCTGTCTCCACAGAAGGCATGTACCACTGTAGAGCGGGTCAGACCAGGATTTCTACATCTGAGGCCGCAGACGGTGACTTTCCTGCAGCTGTTTCTTTCCGAGGATTGGTGTTTCGCAACTGAGCTGTGTCCTATGGGAGCCTGAACAGCAGATACTTTTTGTTTTTTTTGGTATCCGCTGATGACCTGTATTGTCTTGCATACTTTTTTTGCACAAACAGCACATATCCCCGGCCAAATTGCCAACTGTTTAAGCCTAGAGCCTACTTAGTGTACTGGCAGGAGAAACAGAATCCCCATTTGCGGCTTGCTGTAGTTTTGGGTGCTATAGCTGCGCAACAAGGATGCACGTTGCCCTACGCATCAACCAGTTAAAGCAGCTCTGACCCCAACAATGAAAGCAGACCCAATTCGCAACAGGCCAGCTCCAGCACAAGAGTGCCTGAGATTGGACAAGTTGCACATGCTTTCTCATGTTTCCCCAACGTCCTCGCCATTCTCTCTGCGTAGAGCCCCTGGTAAGGCCTTGGCAGATCCACTGCATGGCTTTGTAAGTATAGTTGTAACCCCTATACCATGAAACCGTATAATAACTTCAGCTATCCACATTAATACCATTCTAGTTGTGCCGACATTCAGCGCATCTCGAGACTGCACATGAGTGTAGTGCATTGGTGGAGAAAGTCCGAATTGCTACCGTCCCAACACGTGCAGGAGGAGTTCCTCAAAGCCATTGACCTTATCTATCCTCTGCCAGCCCAACCTTTTCTTGCACAATCATGGGAACGGGTACGGCGGGAGATGTATGGTTAAGGCCTTCAGACACGGCCCTGACATGAACACCTTGCAAGCTCCCCTGAAGGCACTGGCCAAAGCCAAACCTAAGTAGAGATCTCATCGTACCATTTTCCACATAGCAGTAATTCTGGGGATCTATCCAATGGCACATGGAAAGCCCTGCCATCTTGTGAGCGTCCTGGCTGCAACTAGCTGTGTCTGGGTCGCCTGCTTGTGCCAGCCTTGCGACACAGGGCGTCACAACAAATCTGAAGTTCACCCTTACATGGCCTGAGGGATGTAAGTAAGACTAAAGAAAGCGAGAGTACCTACTTCTCAAAGATTTGTACCTGGGGGTTTTCACAGCGACAACCATGTGCCCCCACACTTCTACCCTTCCCAGAGGACCCTGGTTGAAATAGGCCTCCAGGAGTGCCAAGTGAAGAGGGCTTGGGGGCCCAGCAAACCTTTGGGCATGCTTTCCACTGAAGTGGCCTCACGTAGGAGTGTCCAAAAACAAGGGTTCTCGTCTTTCCACCCCTTGCCTGCTGAGTCCCATGCTTTGGGATGTAGGTATCCTTTTTGGGTTCCTATGCCGGGTTCTGCAGGGCAAAGGCGGCTACATATCTGGGGCTAGCAATACGAGGTGCGTGTGCTGATTGTTGTCGATACCTCTAAGCAGCGTACAAACTGAAATTTAAACGTGCGTCCGCATCCACCTGCTGAGTCTGGTGATTTGGGTTCAGCCATTCAGCAAATCCGATTTAAGAAGAAACATTACGAAATGCGAGTGCCACCTCCAGCAATAATCTGAAGGGACTGCAGGACATTACTTGGTCATGACTAGGCTTTGTGCCCTTACCAAGTCCACCATCCTTGTTCGGAGCAGGGCTCTGATCAGGGATCAGTTTCTCAAGAGAACCCAGGCAAATTGATGCAGTCCAGATCCCGAGCAAGCAGTGGGAGATCCCAACCCCTCATACCATCTCCAAGTTAGTTTCAGCGCAGCAAAAATGTGGAAGGAAGAGACGTAGGACTCGTGCTCTTCACCCTGGCCCAGCCAAGACCATCACTCCACTTGAGAATTGCTCAGATATCTGAGAACCTCCAACCTCTAACACCTAAAAACATCTTGACCCTCAACCATTCAGAGGCCTGAGCCAATCTGTCGAAACCCTGCATCCGGGGTGCCCGGCAGCCTACGGGCCGCCATAAACACCGGACGCCCTCCGTCCAGGAGGTGCACGAATCCGGTCCCGTAAATGTGTTCAAACTAAAGCTGTTTTGTGCTACTGCCACTAAAACAATAACAAATACGCTTATGAGGTTTATAATGCTGTTCTGGATCACGCTGTCAATCATCTGCTGCTACAGTTTTTATTGCCATGTTTCATGCACTTGTTCCGTCTTTTGTTGTGCCTGCGGGTGTGACACATGAGGATCTTGGGTCATGCTGTTCTGCTTGCCTTTGAACCTATCACTCAGATGGCGGATATCACTGCCAGTCATCTTTGTTGTACATGGCATCTTCTACTTGAAATCTATACTGCCACCACCGGCACTAACACCCTGACCAAAGCTGAAAGGTTGGGCTTTGGCTTCATGGCTTATACCCTATAGAGGATGAGGCTTGGGGTTGAGGTTCTAGGGCTCAAGTTTCAAGGCTCTAGGCTTTAGGGTTGGGCTTACGTGGTCAGACTTAGCCAAGCTGTCAGTATGGCCATCTGCTAGCCTGTGAGCTTGAGACCTGAGCGGTACGCAGCCAGCTGAGCGGTGTAGGGCTTATGGCATGCACGGGTGCACGGGGCACTAGCTGGGATGGAATGCAAAACCAGCACGGGTGCATCCGAGCTACAAAATAGCAATCGGTACGAACCTTGCATGGTGAATTGCTTCAAACAAGTGAGCGGAACCCATGGATTATCAGCCAGAGTCTTGGTGGCTTGCGGAAAAGAAACATTACCACATTACCCTGACTCATATCTCTCAGATTGTAATAGAGAGTTCGAGGCCTTCAAGTACCATAGCTCATGAAAGTCGGACCAGAAGAAGGAAACAAGAAAGTAAATTCCCTAGCAGAGGCAAGTCCCTCAAATTCCCTCAAGTTATCTTGCCCGGCACTCGCACTCACCAAGGAATGTCTAAAGTTGAGGTCTACGGGAACCCCGAAAAAGCGACTTCTGTTGTCAAAGCCAGCCGACTACTATCCATCTCTCGCAGCCTGAAACCCCAAAAACATAGCCTGGATCTTAAGGCTCTTTGACATCAAGCTTCTAGCCGAGGATTGCAACATGTCATCAGACCACGAGATGGGCTTAATGGTTGATTCGGACTTTGATGATCAGACCGCGGCCCCGACCACAAGAAAGAAAGAAAGAAAGAAAGAAAGAAAGAAAGAACACGCAGCGAATTTCCGGCTTTTCTTGCCTTAGTGAGACTGACTAGAAGATCACTCCAGGGGAGGCTGTGAAGGGCAAAGCTGCAGCCAGTGGCTATCTCACGGGAATGTGGACCGACCATCCCATTTGGTTCAGACCATGAAACCGCCTCCGGGCCTCTTTCATGAGAGCAGCTAGCAGACCACTGTTCAGGAGGGCAGGCGACAGTCCCGTGATTATTCATGGCTGGGTGGCGGGAGTATGTCTTCGAAGCACTGACTTCGGAAAGCTCTTAGTTGAGGCGATGTGATTCCTGTGTCCCATCACCCCGCAAGGCCCACGTCTCAAGAGCTGCGAGCTGCTTAGCAGCTCGCGGCACGGCTCAAGACTCAATAACCCAGAGGTTGCCAAATCCAGTGTTGAATCTGACAGTGAGATGGTTGAAATATTGAGTCCCGTTGCCGTCCCGTCATTGACGTCGCCCACAGCGAACCTTCGGCCATACAGGGCGAGAAACACCAGCAAGAGCTACTCAATGCTCATTGGTTTTCTAGCTTGGCACGCCAAAGCTTGAAAGGGCCACTAGTTCATAACCCTGTCAAAGCCCATTTTTCATTTGGTACATTCGAATCCCAAGGAGGGCGGAATGCTACTCTTGCTTAAGCGTATGCGAACACTACCCATGGAGGACCCGCACAGTGTTTGGGAAGTTGCTTCTTGTAATCTTCAGGCTTCATACGTCCTTCTGGAAAAGGAGCATCCTGCACAGCTTAGCTAGACCTGCAAAAGCTCTTGTTGTCATATCTGAACCTTCAAGGAACCGAAGCGAGAATCGCGATCTTGGATCTCCCAGTCCTCATGCACTTCATCCCAAGCTTGACTCCCTTGACTCTAAGTCTATGCCTCAAGACTTTATAATCCTGTGTGCAAGAAGAATCCTCCTCCGATGGTACCTGAGTTGCTGCCAACTCCTGGAGCCCCAAATCTGCAAACCCGCCCAACCCTTTGAGCACAAGTCCTACCAACCCCAAGACCTGCAAAGCGTGCTGCCGAAACGTGTGCCGCTGGCGGAGAGAAGAGCTTGTCAGGTTTCCTCGTAAGATTTTGCTTGGACGTCGGCAGGTTTCAAGAATGATTGCAAGCAGTACTCAGAACATCAGTGCGAAGACAACGCAAACAGCAGTTTTGGTGTGCTTGCAATGATGAATGCCCTGTTTTCCTGGGCCCCAACGGAAACGAAGGAGTAGGTCATAGGAAATACTGACAACGGATTTCTATACTCACTAGATTAGTTGGGGAATAACCTTGTCGTGAATAAGGGAACGGAATGTTAAACATGTGCGGATGCTTACTCGCAAAGTACTGAATCTGGAATTACTTAATGGTTCGGTTCGGGAGAATCGGGAAAGGATGTTCATGCCTGGCCCAACACACACCAGTCTGTTCCAGTCTGTTCAAACAACCCATGTACACTGGTAGGCCCGCCATAGCCATCCTGACTCGTGCTGCAGGGGTTGGTGGCATCCGGAGAGTACATGCCAAAATAAAGCCCCCAGACCTAAAGATTGGCAGCCCAGGCCTTTCAAGTGCATATAGCTGCCAATGATACAAGGAACGAAAAGGATTCACAGCGGTAGTCACGAGGAGCTTGCATACATCTCAGAGAGCACTCCGCTGGTGGTTGACAACCCCTAAACCCTCCCCGAACCACGTCCATACATGGATCACTTTTGCTTCTGCCACCTTCTCAGTGATTTCCACGGCCCCCGCCGAGCACCACCAGGAGCCTGCCAAATTTCATTCAGTTTAGACGGTAGAGCTCAGGGTTGGGGCCGGAGTTTAAAGCTCGAGGTTGAGATTTCAGGGTGTTTGTTCAGGGACTACATGTGCGGATATGTTGGGGCAGTAGGAACCTTTCCAAGCTTTGGGGTCTGTTGTAGAGGCGCAAGAGATCACAGTTTTGAGCGGGTATAGCAAGATGCCCGAAACAAACCACGGAACTTCGAGGCACGTAATCATAAGAACTGCGTGAAGCTTCTCAAGGCGGTCGAAGGATCCAAAACAGCGCAGGATCGTGATTGGGGCTGTGGCCAGGGTCTGCATGATGCAAACGATGTCGGGGGATTTTATCTGACTACATCAGGAATGTCAAGCTGATCGGTTGGTGATGGTTTGTGAAGGTTTGCTGCTCGCTCTGCTAACTAACTCTGACCCAGAAAGCCATATGGCTGAGATAAACTGCAGCCTGAAACCCGCGGACCATGCACTGCCAACCAACTCCACATCCGAGACTCTCACCCACACATCTCTGGGTTTCCTTCACTTACAGGAAACCATGAACCCCGTTTTCTTCCGATTGCTTTTTCCATGACTGTAGACTGTAGGCCCATAGCTCGAAACGTGATCGCCAGCTACCCTCATAGCATCGAAGGGGAGATGAGCACCCCGCAGACGCTGTGGTCTTCTCGAACTCGGGAAGCCCAAGTCCCCAAACCCAACAGCACGCGGCTCTGCCTAAGCTGTTCAGGAGGCTGTCCAGGATGCCGCGCCCTACCAGCGATGCACTTCGCTCCACGGCTGCCTGGGTTATCCAGGGGCGGAAGGTGCGATAGCGGGATAGGGCTTACAACTTTACAAGACTGCCCTGGCAAGGGTGGGGAAACTATGACAGCAGAAACAAGTATGGTAACATCCGCCTGCAGACCCTAAGCGATTCAAGATGTGCGTAGCATCCTTAGTAAACCGTAGTATCCAACAGGGTTTCAATGGGAATCAGGGTAGTTGAGTCTGCAATATTCATTAATGGTTGGGGTTTGCTGTTTAGGGGTTGGGGTTTGGGGCTCCGTGTTTCGGGCTGAAAGTTAGGCGTGATGGGTGGATGACATGTCATGTGGTCAATGTATGTCCATGTGTTGGTTTCTCTTGTGGTCTTTGCTGTGGTGCTTGTTGTGATGCTGCTATGCCAGCAAGCAAGAAGACTCGAAGAGCTTCTTCATGTCGAATGATACGCACCACGGGCTTCATTTGTTTTGCGAAGACTGTGCCGGGGGCTTGCAGGGTCTTCTGGCATCTTTAGACTTGCATTGCGACGAGAAGGCTTGCATGGAAAGCCATGGGCTCCCATAAATATCCGTCAAGAGGCATCCGGGTTCTTCCGAAGGCTGCATTGTTTAGTGCATCTCGAAAAGAAATCTGATCGCAACATTTTGCACGAACAAGAGCAACAACAACCTGAATAAGAGCCACGAATCCAAACGCGATGACACGTTCCTTGAAGTACGTGGGATTTCATGCCTGTTTGGGGTGCTCTCCAGAATAAAAGAAGCCCTGGCTCCAAACCCCAAGCTCGACCTTCCACACCGCTATAAATCCTAAACCCGGAACCCTATATTCTGTATCCGCCATGGCGTCCTTTTCGTGTAAAACCCTTATCACCTATAACATATACTCCCCTACATAGATCCAGCTCCTCTTTGAATTTCCATGTCCTTTTGAATGAGGTCCACTATTGTGACACCCCATCAACAATTGAAACTCTATATACCGCATGAAACTATTTATTATACATCACCATAAACCTCCAGTCTGCATGCTGTGCAGCGTTTGACTTTCCATTTGATTCTCCACTGTTGTATCAATCCATACAACCCATGGATTCCTATACACACCTACATCTAGACATATGTATATATATATGTATATCTGATTCTATTTATTTGTTCATTTATACATTCATATGTAGATACACATTTAGGGCCCTACAACCCGTTTGGAAATGCGTTCAGAGCACCAGGAGCCCCCGGGCTCGAAGCGGCCGAGCATTTTTCAAGGGCCGTTTCCTGGCACTGCGGAGGCCCCAAGCCTGGCTGGACAGGTCAAGCCGCGTGCCCGTAATGACGTATATACTATAATGGGGGAACCTATATTAATTACTATATGTATATACATATACCCATACTATGGTAAGTTATGGCTTGATACGAGTGCTAAAGCGCCCAAAAGCGGACCAGACCATGACAGCTGAAACGCTCAAAAGCAGCCCAGACCGTGACACCTAACACGCCCAAGACCAGACTGTGACAGCTGAAACGCCCAAAAACGGACCAGACCATGACAAGTAAAACACCCGGACCAGACCGTGACAGCTGACACGCCCAAAAGCGGACCTGACCGTGACAGCTGAGACGCCCAAAAGCGGACCAGACCGTGACAGCTGAAACGCCCAAAAGCAGCCCAGATTGTGACATCTAACACGCCCAAGACCAGACCGTGACAGCTAAAACGCCCAAAAGCAAACCAGACCGTGACAGCTGAAACGCCCAAAAGCGGACCAGACCGTGACAGCTGAAACGCCCAAAAGCAGCCCAGATTGTGACACCTAACACGCCCAAGACCAGACCGTGACAGCTAAAACGCCCAAAAGCGGACCGGACCGTGACAGCTGAAACGCCCAAAAGCGGACCAGATCGTGACAGCTGAAACGCCCAAAAGCGGACCAGACCGTGACAGCTGAAACACCCAAAAGCGTAAAACGCCCAAAAGCGCAGCAGACCGTGACAACTGAAACGCCAGACCGTGACAGCTGAAACGCCCATAAGCAGACCAGACCGTGACAGCTAAAATCCCCAGAAGCGGACCAGACTGAAACGCCCAAAAGCGGACCAGATCGTGACAGCTAAAACGCCCAGAAGCAGACCAGACGCCCAAGAGCGGACCAGACCGTGACTCCTGAAATGCCCAAATGCGGACCAGACCGTGACAGCTGAAACGCCCAAATAAGCGGACCTGAGCGTGACAGCTAAAACGCCCAAAAGCGGACCAGACCGTGACAGCTGAAACGCCCAAAAGCAGCCCAGGCCGTGCCACCTAACACGCCCAAGACCAGACTGTGACAGCTGAAACGCCCAAAAACGGACCAGACCATGACAAGTAAAACACCCGGACCAGACCGTGACAGCTGAAACGCCTAAAAGCAGACCTGACCGTGACAGCTGAAACGCCCAAAAGCGGCCCAGACCGTGACAGCTGAAACGCCCAAAAGCAGCCCAGACCGTGACACTTACCACGCCCAAGACCAGACCGTGACAGCTGAAACGCCCAAAAGCGGACCAGACCGTGACAGCTGAAACCCCCAAAGACGGACCAGACCGTGACAGCCGAAACGCCCAAAAGC
>CAJNIZ010007974.1:4214-15337 GCA_905231905.1 Symbiodinium pilosum
CGTCCTAAAACTATAGGCTTATTTCATGGGTTAAGAGAAGATCCCCAAAACGTGGAAATCGATAGGGGACGCCCTAATTCAAAAACCAAGAGAGAACAAACAAGTAATTTTGACGCCGCCTCATATACCACTATTACAGGGTGGGGGGCCCTCCTAAACTCAAGGATACGAACTTACAGTCTCCTAACTTGCGCGGATCTTTCAGATGTTGTGTTGGAGACTCCTGTGCATACGAAGTCCAACATAGGATCGCTAGAGCCAAGTCATGTTTGGCTTTCCCTATTTACAAGCCCTAAACCTTAAACACTCGAGTTGTGTGGGCTTTGGATCTGAAAGTGGTTCAAACCGTTCATATTGAGGACTGCAGCCGGATAGGGACTTAAAAGGGTTTAAGGTTTCCGGTTCAAGATGTAGGGTTTGGGATTTGTTGATTCTGGGTATGGGGTTCAGGTGGGTGTGTGTGTGTGTGTGTGCGCGTGTGTGTGTGTGTGTGTGTGTGTGTGTGTGTGGGCGCGCGCGCGCGCGCGTTTCCTTACTTGTACATTAGAGTTTAGGACCTGTAATAGTGGTATAATAAGAATATAAGAGGACCCTAATATAATCCCTATTATCCTTTATAGTCACTATTACTGGGTGGGGGATCCACCTAAATTAGAGTTCAAAAAGTTGCGCAAGCTGACAGTCACAAACTAAGCTGAAAGTTATCCTGCACCTTCTTTTAAGTTTGGGGTGTCATATGGGCTGTTTAGACTTTTTTTCGGTAGACCACCCTTGGCCCCTACGAACCCTCAACCATGCACAGTGTTGAAGGTTCAGGGTGAATGTTCTTGCATTCTGGATTTCGGTGCGTGGTCTTTCCACCCATCGCTCAGCCCAATAGCTTTCACGCGAGGCATTTCGTTCGGGAGTTTCCCAAAACATAAGGCATCATCTTGACGGACAAAGAGAGAGAGAGAGAGAGAGAGAGATACTTGCTATATGGACAATTCTCAATAAAGCCCGCTAGAATGCCTTGCTGGGGCCCAAAATATCCCTAACAAAGGTAATAGTTTCGCAGTTTCCACTCTTTTTTTGTCCACACACCCTATACGACACCTATAGAGCCGTTCAAAGGAACGCCCTGTAACCTGTGAAACCCCCGAATTGAATGGAGGTAACCAGTTTGAGCACAGGCAGGTGCTTGGTCAGAGGGCCTTTCGCAAAGTTGGTTCATGCGCTTGCTGGCAGTTAGTATAGGCAGTTAGTATACGGGTTTAGCGTTCAAGGTTTAGAGAATCCTTTCCAATGGGATCAATAAAAATGTGCTCTCCCCCCCCGGGGAGACCTGCATTTTCAGCAACAACATTGCCTTGTGCGTGATTTTCTCAATATTTTTGTGTCATTTCTGTGGATATATGATTGGATATATGATACAAAGGGGATACACAGGGATTGTAGAGGAAACTACCCTCACCGTCGCCTGCCACGTGCTTCGGTTCACAGCCAAGATACCTAGCCATGGCAGGTTGAGAGCATACATGTGAGCTATAGTCTAAACTCCTGGTATCCCCCTTAATATCCCCCATAGTAGTTCCCTATATAATCCCCTATATAACCCCCCTTTAAGGAGTTTAGACTATGGCTCATGTAGTCATGCGACATGTTCATAAGATAAACAGCTAAACTAATTCAAATGAAGTAGCTCCCTTTAGATTCCTTTATCCAACTTCCTTGTTGAACGCATATCATATTGGAAAACAATAGTTTGGATCAACGCCAAGGAGATCTCTGCCTTTAATTGAACACCCCTGCTACAGAGTCCTCCCAATTCAACATACTCCTGATGCGGATCCTCAATAAGACCCCCATAAAGATCCTCAACATTGCCTGTAGACTTTTCCTATGGCTTCCTGATGACCTCAAAGCTCAAAATCCTCGCGATAAGGGTACTCAATAGGACCCCCGTGAGAACCCTTAACAGTTTTCGGAAATTCCTGCAAGAGCTTCCTCTGGTACCCTGAAATGAATGCACGCCTAATGCAGATACCCAACAGAACTTAGGATGAAGATCCCCAGCAATGTCCCCAAGTAAGTACCCTTCTTCTTCCTAGTGAGGATCCTTCGTAAAGATCCTGAATAGAGATTCCTAACGAGACTTCCGCTAATGTTGGAAATCAGGGCTGTGAAAAGGAAATTCTTGATAAGGATCTTAAGGTAAAAAACAAAGCCCATGGTAAGGATCAATAGCAGGCATCCTTCATATGAGTTCTAAGGCGGGCGCAGGATGAAGCATGCAAGCAACAGTGTTCATTGAATAATGGCCTACCATTTTTGTGATGTTTTAACGAACCATCTCACAAACTCAGTCAAATAAACAAATTGCACGCAAAAAGTGAGTTAAGTATAACCAGTGAAATCCGCAATCCTGATGGCATAAATTCATTCCTGCCAGTCGAGCTCAGTTCATGAATAACTTATTCCCTTAGGGTAGCCCAATAAGAGCCTGATTACAAGTTTGATCGGAGATCCTGATTAAGAATTTTGCCACGGGTTCTCACTAGTAAAAGGAAGGATATTTATGGACTTTTGGAAGACGTTCTCAATGGGAGCTCGATTGCTAATCTGTATTAGGAGTATATTGAACCAGGAGGTCCAGAAGAACCTTTCGAAAAGAACCTGAAGGAAATCCAATGAAATTCAGAATTGCCTGGTTGTTCGTTAAAGCTAGCGTTTCCACAGGCCTGTAAACTAGAATGTAAATCGGAATCATACTTCACGAGTACATCAAAGAAAATGCAACCAACACAATTAAGCAAAACCCATGAAATCCGCAATCCTATTCATTTAGGTTCTCTCGACATTCGAGATCAGTTCATTGTTCATTTATTCCCCCTTGGGAATCGTAGTAGGGCCTGATTACAAGTTTGCCCAGATATATCCTTATTAAGAATTTTGAATCAGGATTCTCACGAGGAAACGGACATATACCTATGGCCCTTTGTTAGGCATTCACCGTGAGAGCACCACTGCTGATCTATGCAAGGAGTATGTTGAATTAGCAGGTCGGCGCGAGAACATATAGAAAACAACCTAACGGACATCCGAATGATTTTGGGAGTTCCCTGCTGTCATTTAAACTTACCAATTGCACCGGCTTGTAAGCGAGATTGTATATCCGATTGTATATCAAAAGTCCTTTCAAGTTGCTTTATCTAAATTGTGGACGTTACCCGGGCTCAACCGAAATCATGGTTTTCAATAAGTTTCTATAGTATTATCCAAATCAAAGTAAAGAAAACATTCCTGACTTGAGGTGAGCTTTGGATTACAGAGAACTTTTTCTTCCAAACCAGAATCAAAAGACATGATATTAGATACCCATTCTTCAAGACCTCCCGGATTCCCATGTGGTCACGTTTCAGTATTTCGATTCTTTGGCCATCCATATTTCCACATTTCCACCTTCAAAATGCTTTCCCCCAGTCCACATTCCGCCATTCCACTTTTACAGCCAACATTTCAAATTTCCACGTATCTCCTTTCCGCATTCCACATTCCTGCATTTGCAAACCTCAACTTTGCACATGCCATATTTCCACATGTCCACATTGGTAGCCCTCAACTTTTCACATTTGCAGCCCTTATGTTTCCAGTAAAAAAGGGTGGAGGGTAGAAATGTGGAAAGTTGAGGGCTGGAAATGTGGAATGTGGAAAGCCGACGGTTGCAAATGTGGAAATGTGGAAGGTCAAGGGTTGCAAACGTGGAAACGTGGGAATGCAGAAATCTAGAAATGTGGGAATGTGGAAATGCGGTAATGTAGAAATGTTCAAGCATGGAAATGTGGAAAACTAAGGATGCGAATCTAGAACAGCAGAAACTTGGATTCGTTTTTCGCTGAATGCTGGAGGCGTCCAGTAAAGAAAAACACCGTCCAACTCCACACCCCCTCCAAATCCAGAGGAGTAGCATAACGTTTAGTTTAGGTAAAGCGTGGGTGTCCTGGGGGGTTACCAGCTTCACCAGCTTCAGAGATTTCCCACCGTTTCAGTTTGGAACCGCTAGCTCGGAGGTGTAGAATTCAGGGTTCAGGATTACAGCGTTGTGGCTTTTGTGTTGGACACAGGGGCTCTATCAGGTCCAGGCTTTCGATTTTGGACAATTGCAAAGGCCTTGCTGACGGACAGCCCCTGCAAACGTGGAAGGCGACGGTCTGTTTGACAAGGCCCTAAACCCTGCTCTTGGTCCTTCAACCCTGAAGCTGAACTTTGCGGTCTTGACTTAATAATAGGCATGGGTGTTTTCCAAATTGTCCACTGCATAATGAAAGCCGCGTAATTCATGTTTAAATAACATTTCCCTATAGGGCAGTGCCCCAAAAATAGGGGACCCAAAAATAGACCCAAATACACTTCAATCCTTATTATACTGACCCCCGAAAGCTACTTTTAATGTTGGCAAGCCCCTATATATCCTCAGGGTCTTCAGGGCCCCCACAGGTTGAAAAATCCCTATTACACGTGGGCGGGTTGGCTTAGGCCCGGTCTGGCCTAGGGTTTAGGTTTAGGAAAGTGCAAATACAATCGCCCGCTAATACTACCTTCTTCCCCTACACGTTCTGAAACTACATACGAATTTCCGTATATAATCGCACCGAATATTTACAAGCATGGTGGTGGGAGCTTTATCATTCTCGGGGGATTAAAACCTAAGTCCATCCACTTAGACCTTTGTCAAATTACGGGCCCATGAAACGACCGTCGCCCGCCATGCCCTGCAAACTTATTCCTTCTCCAATCACAAGTTGTTTATGAGGTTTGCCGCGAATCAAATCGAAACCCTAAACTCGACATCGCGGGGCTGACTTGCGTGGGAGGCGTTTCTTCTTCATAGCTTGTGAGAAAGAAGAATGTCCCATACACATGTCAGAGCACGGAATAAAGGTAGGACCAAAGTCGCGTTTTCGCGGGTCATTAATGGCAAATGTGTCTCTACTTTGGAGGAATAATGAAAACCCACCAAAGTCAACAGTCATGACTCATATTGTTAGTTTAAAGCTCGAGCACTTGATTTATATAGCAAACACTGGGCTTGCATGTACGTGCTTTGGGCCCTAAAGTCTATGCATGGTACTTCTTTAGGGCTGTTTCATGCTCAGCGACGTTGCTTGAGGACTTTACCCAGGAGCAGTTGAGGGCATGGAAGGGTACATGCTTATGAACGTGGAGAAGTGGAGTATATTCGTATGCATGATTCTGGAACGGAGATACCCTAGGGACCTCGGAGATTAAGAGGGATCGTTTGACAAACTTCATGACGAGGGGTTTCTGATCCTTGCGATGTTTGGTTGCATGCGGGGGGATGTCAAAATTATGGTCCCTTTTTGGGTACCCTAAATGTTAGGTGCCGTATTATAATAGGGATCCAAAAAGGGACCATAATTTTGACGACCACCCATGTGGCATTTGAAGCAGTAGGCCCAAGATTCGGCTTGGGTCTGTGGAAGATTGGCAATCTTCGTGCAGCTAGGGTTTAGGGTTTAGGGTTTAGGGTTAGAGCGTAATGTAGGGGCCCAAAACAATTTCCAGGAGGCCTTGAGTTGTGTTATGCTTTAGAGGATAGTGAGAGAGGGTAATGACAAATATTTTTGTTCAGGTGTCTATACTTGGTAGTTTCCTAAAATACGGGACCCCAATATAGACCCCAATATACTACAATCCTTATTATGGGGACCCTCAAAAAGGTACCTATAATTTTAAGAAACTCCCACTTGTGGCAGCCCAGAAATCTTGACCTTGCTCACACAGAGTCATCATGCGCTCACTCTTTCAGATGGCACCCAGACCCCAAAAGGAGCCCTACAAGGGACCATTGTCGTAGACGCATGTACGAGGTTCCATGTCCGTTCTCCTTGAACTTTAAACACGGATTGTGGCATGCGCTTCAAAACCTCCCGACCCTTAATTCTTTGTTGGCTCTTAGAAGCCACAATTGAGATCTTTGGATAGTTATGCGATAGTCATACATGGCGATAAGATACTTATATGGTTGCATTTCTTGGGGTGGGGATTACCAAGTTTTTTTTTTTTACATTGTCTTATTGTTCTTGAACAAACCCTATATGACTTCAGGAATGTGCCGTTGCCACCGTTACCGCTACCAGGTGGCGCATGTAGCCTATTCTTTTCAGATAAAGAGCTGCTGCCCAGTTGCATGGTTATTTAAAGGTTATACTTACGCGAGCATAGAACAAGTAAGTCTAGCTGGTCAGCTCGTACTTACCCTTCACCGGTGCAAGCATGAACAGCGGCTTCCGAAGACCTTTAACCCCAGGCCATTGAGTTCAGGGTGTTCAGCCGCAATTTCGACCGGCCGACGGCTTGGTTCGTAATGCAAATATTGTTGTCGATGGTGGACAAGTATACAGGCACCGTACTGGTAATGGTTGGGGCGCCTATTGCAGGACTCTTGTGGTCACGAATATTATTCAGCGCTGTTTCGCACCCAGAAAGACATGTTCGCCATGTACTTCCTGATGCTGACGACTGACAAAGCCTGCATGACCCGGATTATCTAATCAACTGAGATTCTAGTCCCTAAACCCTAAACCCTGATTCTCTAATCAACTGACATTCTAGTCCCTAAGCCCTAAACAGGGTAGCATACTGTCAGGCAGCAAGGAAGAATGGTTTCCCAACGGAGCAGTGGCCATTTTGGCGAAAAGCCTTTTCTCATTAACTTTAGGGTTTAGGGTTCAGGGTTTAGAATTTAGAGTCAAGAATATCTGCCTCGTAATGGATGCAATGAGCTGCATCAAGTGCGAAAGTGAAGTGGAACTTGTTGCCTACGTAACCCAACCCTAACCGATTTGATTTATGTCGCGTGAGTTAGGCTATGTATGGCTCCATTTGGAAAGAAGCTACCCTAAACCCTAAACCCTAAACTACTGTTGCCCAAGAAGGTTCAAGTCGGATGGCGGTGTATAGCCCTGAACCTGAAGCCATAACCACAACAACTCCAACCCCAAGTTGTAAATTAGGGTTTAGGGTTTAGGGTTTAGGGGTTCCTAAACATAAAACCCTAAATTGGTATTTGTAGGACAATACCGCTATGTATAATCCCTAGCAGAGACCACCATAGTCTCTGTAATTCTCACATTACTAGGCTCCCACTTTCTGAGCAATCATCTTGACATTTTAAACCCTAAGGCCCAAACCCTAAACCCCTAAACCCCAGGTCAGAAGCTTTGGCTTAATTAAGGGTTTGGAGATTTTAAGGTTTAGGGTTCAGGGCTCCCGGTTTAGAGTGTAGGGTAGGTGTATCTGAAACCGGCCTTTGAGCGTTCTGCGAATATTTGCAGTTCACGGGTTTGGGTTCAGGACTTAGGCGGAACATAGGGATTCGAAGGGGGCAATGTCCGCGAGTCCATTGCAGGGAGTTTTTGCAGGATCGTCTCGGGTTCCATGATACCCTACTGGAAGGACATTTAGTATTCGCCATAAATAGCAGGACTCCAAAATGCTTTCATTCTCTAATCAATAGGTAACCAAGGGCCCCAATTTTGGAAACCTCCATTTATGTCCTCATCAAACTGGATCTCTGGTTTGAGAAGCCCCCCTTGTAGCTTGGGGTCAAATTCCCTTGTTGCCTTTGAGTCTTGGATTTATAGTCCCCCTTAAGTAGATAGAATATGGCTTTGGGCATATTATATGTATTATAGTAAGATCCCCACATACTCCATATTCTATCTACTTAAGAGGATTATAGGGTATCTTTCCAAGGTCCTGAAAACTGGTCCCAACTGCCATTCCTGGAATGTAGGCGCGGAGGCAAGAACACCTTAGCAACCCCAAGCCGTAAACCCTCTACGCTCAACCCTAAATCCTAAAGGGTTTAGGGTAAATTCTAAACTGCGTATCGGCAACCCTAGATTAGCTGACTAGCTACTTGTCATCTGCCATCTTCCGCAGCTGGCTATAGTTGACCTGAGAGGCATGTGCGTTCTGCTCAGTGTAGTCAGCAACGTAGCGATAGCAGCAATCCCGACAGGGCAGCTAGCTAACTTGACCAGGATCACCCTTAGAATGAGGGTCTAGGGTTTATAGTCCCGCTTAAGTAGATGGAATATGGCTTTGGGTAGATTACAATAACATCCCCATCTACCCCATATTCTGTCTACTTAAGGGGGACTATAGACCTTAGGCCCTAAACCTTAAACCCTACAAGAAATAAGTTTCAGTCAGACCTTTTCAGATGCGAACCCTGGAGCCGTACACATTTAGCCCAAGAGTCTTCGGGTTCCTAAGGTGCTGTTTAAGGTTTGCAGGGGTTCAGGGTTTAGGGTTTAGGGTTTAGGGGCAGGGGCCTTTAAAGGGGTCTATAGGGGTTTTAGTGGGGTATATAAGGATTTATAGGGTTAAGGGTTTCCCAAAATTATGGGTACCATTTCGGGGATCTTAACACGCATGCGCGAGGAACCACGTGTACATCATGTCATTTTCGGTTTTTGATTGGATATATTGCTACATGGAGGCTGCTGTGACACAAACTTACTGTCAGATGCTCAGAGATCTCAAAGGTCCCTCATCTTGAATGGCAAGCAATTCCCAATCCAGTGCGAAAGGGTGAGTGGGCAGGGGTTCTCATGGCGATGCCCGGGGAATCTCTGAGTCGTAACACCGTCCTAACTCCTTAAACCTTGGGTCAATCCCCGCTACAATCATAGTCTCTGAGTATGGAGTAGATAGTGCCTTAATATACCTACAACAGTCCTTTGTGGTGCCCAGTGCTGAGTGGGGGATTGACCCAACCTAAGCGTTCAATACCCAGGTCCTACAAGAGACTAGACGCTCTGGAGACATAGATGATTGGAGTCCAAGGGGTCTCACACATTTCCTACCCACTGTTACTAACCAAGGGCATCCAAGGGATATAGGGCCGGGCTATAACTTCCTAGTATAGAGCACGTGTGGATGTTTGCCTTAAACCCCCAAACCCTAAACCCTAAATCCTAAACCCTAAGCCCTAAACCCTTAATCTGACCATGGATCACCCCCAGAGCCAAAATGGTAGTTTCCCCAAATAAGGGGACCCCAATATAGACCCCAAAATACGATAATCCCTCATTATTAGGACCCCCCAAAGTGGTACCCCCTAATTTTTGGGAAACGCCCAAATTGTGTATATTCATCTTAATACCTAAACTGGATCAATGCTAGGGATCCTTTATACCTTTTGGTGTATGGGATTTTTTATATTTATGTAAAAAGGATCCTTTTTTCTTCCTAGGGTAATGTGGGTTAAGTAAACTGTATCCTTGCGGGTTTTGCTGTCACCGAGCCTGCTCCTGGTGGGTAAAGGGGCTTTGCTCGTCTCCTGCAATGCTCGGGACACCTAAGCCCAAGAGCTCCAATGTAGTTCTAAGCCCTAATTAAACCCAAAACCAAGAAACCCCAGAGCCTCATGAAGCGCTGAACCCGAAGCATTTAGCCCTAGACATAGACCCTAAACCCCAAACCCTAAACCCTCACCCCTATAACCCCTGAACCCCAAACCCTCAACCCTAACCCCCTAAACCCCAAGCCCTAAACCCTCACCCCTAAACCCTAAACCCTCAACCCTAACCCCCTAAAGCGCAAACCCTAAACCCTCAACCTTTACCCTAAACGCAAATCCTAAACCCTATAGTCCAACAACAAAAGACAGGGCAACCCGTAGTGAAGCGCCTGAGGATGCAAGTGTTAGGGGTTTATGGTTTTAGGGTTCATGGAAGCATCATGAAACACTAATCCTGAAAACCGTAATCCCCTCCCGACATTGCGGTAGGATCCTTGTGTTTATGTGCTAGCGATACAGGGTTGATGGGGCTCAGCCGAAGCTTCGGTACCCATTGTAACTAGAACCCTTGTACAGTTGTAGCTTTTACCGCGGAGGTCAGCCGGTGAATACGGTTGTGGAAACTACTAGAATGGGACATATAGGGGTAATATCGGGGACATTTTGAGATAATGGGAAAGAAAATGGAAACTGTTACAGTATATTAGGGTATATATATATATTTGGACTTTAGACTGCAGTTATAATATACTACCCAAAAAGGACTACATGGGAGGGTCTGGGTAAGCCCTAAACCCTAAAACCTAAACCCACCCTTGCTTCATAAGCTTCACTGATGCGGTGCTTGCGCAGTTGAGACTTTCTTTGGCGGGTCTTCTTCTATAATACCTAGCCCCCCTAAACCCTAAACCCTAAACCCGAATCTTTTTCTACTCACTAGGGTGAGCATGGGGAGTGAAAAGTGTTCGCCAAGACCACTCAACCACAGCAAGCACAGAACTGGGAAAGCTTAGATGGACGAGCCTGGGTGTCACAATGGAATTTGAAGAGCTGGATACTTCCAGCCCTCTAGTATGGCGGCATGAGGGGGGAGGGTCCTCCTCAAGATTTTCCGTTGAAAGCCAATGTGACACTATCTCTAAAGTCTGGTAGCTGTCCTGCTTAGCCTCTCCTCTCCCCGCGCACCCTTTCCATCGTGAAGGCAAGGAGCTTAAATCCCGCCAAGACGGGTTAAGGGACTGGTGGTTTTGGGCCAATGCGTTACCAGAACTGTTAGGATTTGAGCTATGGTCTAAACTCCTTAAAGGAGGCTGTATGGGGGAATATATAGGAGCTACTAAGGGGGATACTAGGAGTTTAGACTGTGGCTCACATAGAGGTGTAGGGTTTCTGTAGCCATGAGTCAATGAACTATCACTGAAGCCCTTCCATTGGGAAACTCTGCCTCACTTGCTCAACCCCATGAAGAAATAAGAGTAACTTCATACTTGTGATGTTCACGCTATGAACCGACGTGATTCTGTCCCACGTTAAACAGCCAACCCACAACCCACAACCCACAATCCGTCCTCGCACCCCCTACACTTCACGAAATTTCAAAGCCTTGTGATGAGAATGGTTGGCAGCCGCAACCACCACAACCACGACCACCGCCGCTACCACCGCCACCACAGCCGCCGCCACCGCCACCGCCGCCGCCGCCGCCGCCGCCACCCCCACCACCACCACCACCACCACCACCACCACCACCACCACCACCACCGCCACCACCTGCACCCCCACCACCACCACCCCCACCACCGCCGCCGCC
>CAJNIZ010007976.1:0-15330 GCA_905231905.1 Symbiodinium pilosum
CTAAACCCTAAGCTCTCTAAACCCTTATAAACCTAACATACTGTAGTAGCAGCCTGTTGCTCCCTGGACATCCCAATGTCGGACGCCACCGAGGCGGCAAGGGCGCCCGAAGCTGCTGCCTTTGGGTCAAGGACCCTTCAGGATTATTACTATTACTATTATTGTTAATACTAGTACTGTTAATATTACTACTATTATTACTACTATAGATTATTAGAATTATTAGGACCCTTCAGGATTATTACCTAATAATGGGGTTATATAGCTACAATAATAGGGATATTACCCCCAATAATGGAGAATCAAATGGAAAATGAAATGGAAACTGGGGTTATTGTTAATACTATTGCTATAATTAGTACTATTACTATTATTAATATTACTTTTATGGCTATTGTTACTACTACTACTTTTTTTATTCCTTAGTAGTAGTCCTAATGATACTACTAGTATTAGGAATATTATTACTGTTACTGGGATGTTGGTGACCCCAAACCCCAAAATGAGGACCCCATAATGACCCTACGATAGTTACAGGGTCGGGATTTGGAGTACCACGTCGTCTCGGTAGTTCATGATCGATGTTCTTAAGGTAGAGAAATTTGTGGGGTTCGGCCTTTAGGGGCTCGGATTTATATGGTCAGCCAGGAGAGTTTTAGGGCTTCATGGTACAGAGATGAACCAAAAGCTAGGATTCAAGTTGAGCGATTCAATGCGCTAAAGTTCAGGCGTTGAAGTCAAGACTTGCAGAACCTCATCCCGCCTGACCTGGCACGCACAGCTGCTGACAGCAAACGTCTCGACCACATCAGGTTGGTCACCAGGCACTAATGTCAGGACATTATTATAACTCTAATTACTACTACCACTATGATACTACCATTATCATCACTGTTTTTACTATCATTACCCTATTATTTTCCTCGAATTACTATTCTTTCTGCTTTACTATTATTGCTATTATCACTATTGTTACTAATATACTCTTGTCCCCAATATGGCCGTACACGGCGCACTGCAGCCCTAATCACACATACACCCTGCGTCTGATGTCCTCATGGGCATGGTCTGCTTGATAACTATTTGGTACTAATTAAGCCGATTCGTGCTGCCTTGTGCTGTTCCATGTCCAATATGCGTTGTTCGACCTTCTCATGCTCCCAAGGCATTTCCCCTCGAATAGCAGCCCACTTTGGGTGGTTAGCTCTCACAAGCGGTTTCCCAGAGGCCTTGTACACCACCCCTCTAAGGTACACACTGGTACACAGGCCCTATTGCAGTACCCTCGAAGCTGGTCTCCTGCCAAGCACTCAGCATTAATTTTGGTAACTTCTGCAAAACATGCCTCTGTAACTAAAGCTTTGTGGCCAAATTTTCTATAAAGGAAAACACAAATACAGTTTGCTCAACCGAAAGCTGAAAGAGTTTACTGTATCCCTAAAGGTCTTCGACGCAACAACTAGCCTCTCCGACCCCTTGACTGGAAACAATCTATGCCCCAAACCTCTACTCCCCCAAACCTTTCAGTAAGGATCATTTTCAGAAGCACATACACCTCAGGACCCTCTCCTGAGGGTGAAATTTTCAACTCGCTGAAACACAAAGACGCACGCCCGAATTCTGGAAACCAAAGCTCCCTACCCCAAGACCCTAGAGCCCTAGACCCCTAAGGGCTGAGGGTTCACGCTCTTAACCTCGAACCCTCGCCATCCCTATATGACCCCTACAGTATCGATGGCCTGCTGTTCGGCCGTCGCGTTGGTGAGGTTCGTCGGGACGGAGCCCACGAAGCTACCAAGGGCTTCGGCAGCCAACTGATCAGCCACCTGGGAAAGGATTTAGTCTGTAGGTTTCAGGGACTTAGGGGTTAGGTGCTTTACGGATTTAGGGTTTAGGGGCTGAGGGTTGTGGGATTTAGGTCTCAGGGTAAAGGGGGTTGGGGTTTAGGTGTTTGGGTTTAAGCAAAAGTCTTCTGGGCTTGGTTTTGGGGACGATAGAACAGCAATGTCGGGGTTGCATCTGGGGGAGAGGCTCACAAGTTCTGCGCGCACTATTGTCTAAAGTCCATGTCACTTGCGGGTCCCCTCCTTCATACGGCCTCTACCGAAACACGATACCCACACACCACGCATATGTTTCCAGGGGACGTCGCATATCTCTCAGAAGTACATCCTATACGCGAGGCAGTGGTAACAGCCCCCAGCTACGAAGCGCCTCACCCTGCCCAGTAGGGGGGAGACACAGCGATTATATCTAGCATATGAGAGCTTGACTAGACAGATATACGAAGCTGGCTAGCATTGCTGCAAACAAGGCATACGGACGTTTCCATTAAGAAGGGGTCCCTCCATAGAACCCAATGTACCAAATTGTCCAATATATACAGTATAGATGTATATAGATATATACATATTGAAAGGCATCCCTCATGGTCGGAAATCCCATATCTCAAGGCAAGAGTTTAAGATGTCATCAAAGTGCTGCAAGCCACCGGAAAAAAGGGGACGTGCAACGCACCTTTCTGGTGCAGAGTAGGAATTGCAGGAAAGGATCTCAAGGAGTCAAGGAGCCCCCTACGATCTGGAAGTAAGAACCCTTTTTCTGCGTACTGTAGAAGCCCTATTGAATTCCACAAAGATGTTTTTACAATCCTTGAGGCATCAGCATAGAATCTGCGAACCATAGAATCACAAAGTTACCGCCAGGCGAAGCAGACACCTGTAGAGGTAGCCATCCTGAATGAAGAAAGAAGAATCCTGATTAAAAGCAAGAAAAACATCGCTTGCCCGTCCTGATTATTGTGCAGCCACAGGAGGGCTTATTCCGTGAACTCCTACTTTTTCCATTCCTCCATTCCCTACTACATGCCAGCATTATTAACATTATTAAACAGCTACTACTGGGACCATTCATCTTTTCCTGTTTCTGTTCCTTTTCTGCCATTAGCTACTACTATACGTTTACCATTAAGTACACTCTTACTATGTTGTGATTCTTCAACTATTAAGCCCTGAACCCTGAACCCTAGACCCTAAACCCTTAAACCCTGAACCCTACACCCTAAACCCTAAACCACTAAACCCCTAGACCCTAAACCCTTAAACCCTAAACCCCTCAACCCTAAACCCTAAACCCTAAATCCTTAAACCCTAAACCTTAAACACCAAACCCTAAACCCTAAACCCCTAAACCAGGTTGGCAGTCTTGTTCAACTTCTCCCTGGCCTGTTGCGAGGCCAATGCTTGCAGGGCAGCTGCTGAGGCTGCAGCCTCAACTCTGATGGAACTACGGTGGATACTAAAAATCCTGCATGACCTAAGTATACTATAGTACCATTATTCCCATGCTTTAGTGCACTTATACTAGAAATCCTGCATGACCCTAAATACACTAAACCTTGGGAATAATGGTACTATAGTATACTTAGGTCATGCAGGATTTTTAGTATCAACAGTAGGTTATGCGGTTTAGGGTTTAGGACTTAGGGTTTAGGTTGTGGGGGGGGTGCATGAGGATATGATATATGACCTGTAGTCAATATTTCCCCATACTTTTAGTGGGCATGGCTTCCTTATTCGGGAATATATTAGGGACGCTACTAAACTACGAGAGGGACCCCTATGTCCACTGTTGAGAGTCCCTTGAAAAAGGCTAATGTTGATAGTAGCTCATATGGAGTTGCATAGGGGTACATGGAGTGGAACCGTTTAGGATTTGGGGCTTCGGGAATGGCAACAAAGCAAATGACAAGTTACATCAAGTTAATATACATATTGGATTATAGGTATATGATGGAAACGCAGAAGAAACACACAGCTCAATAAAAAAGAAGGAAAACAAAATTGAAACGGTGATGGTATAGGATTTCGGGTTTAGGGGCTAGGTAGGCATATCACGAAACACTACTGTTATCTGTAAAAATGTCTAAATTTTAACGGACCATGGGATATGACTCGGTCTTGGCTTGGAGTGTTTTCCGGACCTAGAAACCGAATGACAGGACATAAGTTTCAGGGCGCAAAAGCAGCAACAAGGACATCTTCCTGAGACCCGGCAACTGGCAAGGAGTTTTACGGCGTCCGGAAGAAGACGTGGAAGCAGCAGGAGGAGTAGAGATGAAGTAGTGCTTGTGAGGAGGAGCAGGAGGAGAAGAAGGCGGATGAAGATGCCGGTTCAAAGCGCATACAAGTTCTCAATGATCAGATCGCACAAGCAGACTGAACCTAGTTAGTCTTGCGGCTGCTGCCCTGCACGACTACTTTTGCCGAAAGCCTTACAGGAAGGAGGTCATCCCAATCAAAACCGCAAGCACCCTAGCGCCGGACCTGCAGGCCAAATTCACGGCTTGAATTCCCTTGCCCCACCCAAAACCATACAAAATCCTGCAAGGAACTCCAACCCCTAAATCCTAAATCCGACAGAAAAATAGCCAAGCACTAAACCCCAAACCCCAAGCCCCCCAAAAGACTCGGTTGCTCTTAAGGAAATTAAGATAAGCTACTACAATAAGGAAACCCTATTGTGTTCTATCTACCCATATTATGGTAAGCTAACTTAAGTTCCTTCACAGCAACCGAGAAGAAAGATGTAAACAACCAAACTTGGTTTGGCGGCTGCCGCTCCCTGCGCTTGCTGTGTAGTACCCGAGGTCGCTCCCGCGACGGTACTGCCTGTCGGAGAAGGCTTATATGGGGTTAAGGGCTTAGGGTCTAGGGGATTATGGGGGGGATATAGGGATTGTGTAGGGGTTATATGGGGGATATATTGGGATAATGGAAAAGAAAAAGGAAACTACTATATGAGATTATGTGGGATTCTAAATAGGGACTGTACGGGGTTATAATAGCAATTGTCGTTGTATGAGGTTCCCTTCTTTCTTGCTGGTTCTATGCCTTCAGCGAGATTACCTGCAGCATCATGCCTACGTGATCCGCGTGTAACCTATGTCGTATGTACAATCCCTGAAAGTTCTGAAAATCCTCCCGTAGACCAAACGCTGAATCCATAAACACTGACAACCAAACCCTTGCACCCTGAATCCTGGGTCCTCACCCCAACCCCTACTGTCCCAAGGCCGACTCTGCGTCTCTTGCCCTGACTCCTATTCCCCAACATCATCCACAGATCATAATTAGATCTTCAGAGTGCATACTGATAATCTTTAAGAACCTCAGAGGCAAGCGCCCCCGGCGGCCAGAAGACTCGACCCGCCTGCTACTCCAGCGAGGTCGGCAATCTGCTCGGTCGTGAGGCCGTTAGACGTTCCTCACAGCAGCGTGGCCGTGTTCTTGGGGCTCAAGGCGCGTCAGAGGTATGCGGAGGGCTTGGGTTTCAGCTTCGTGCGGTTTTGAAGTTGGAGAGGGTGTCCAATGCTTCAGGCTTTGAAGGCAGAGAGATTGTTCAGGTTCTATGGCTTTAGGGTGCTGAGGATTTTCGTTGGGAAGGCATGGTGAATGCCGACATTCTTGCCACGACTTCGCTGGTCTCCTCTTCTGAGAACTGCAGAGGTTTGGATTGCGGAGTTGGAAGACGAAAAGCGAAACGCGCTAAACCCTATCAGCCCTTAGCCCTAAATTCATCTCTTGTCCAGCTAAGGTCTGGTCTGGACTACTCTTGATTCTTCTTCATCTGGTTGTTGCTCAGGGTTTGTTTCTGGGGCCAAGGGTGTGTTTTGATAATTCAGAGTTTAGGATCTAGGGCTTGGGGTTGAAATCGGTCAACTAAACCTCAAATCCTTGACCTGGATGTGGAAACCTGTCCAGTCCCGGCCTGACACTGCAACGGCCACACCCGCTGCCACGATCCTTGGTCCACAATTTCAAGGATCGTTTGGGGAGCCCCAGCCCGCTCTAGCTTGCCTCTGTAAATCTCGGAGATGTTGGGTACAGGGGGTAGGAAGTCAGTAACCTGCGTTGCAAAATTTCGCAGGTGTCGGTTGCCGCTTTCAACCCTCAACCCTGAATACAAAACAACAACCTACCCTGACCACGAAGGGTTCTCCCAAGAACTTCCATCCCCGGTGGAACGCCTTTCATCCTCCTTCACGAGGTAGATGTGCAGATGAAGAAACTCTGTATATTCCCTGGAGGTATCAACTTAGGAGGACAATAACGGCAGTCCATCGCTGAGGGTTTAGAGAGGGACATCCCCTAATAAGCTATACGTGTATACATATAAATATATATATACACGCACATCCTAAACCTAAAACCCCAAACGCGTATCCCCTGATAAGCTATACGTCCTCAGAATGATGCAGGGTCGTCCTGGGGCTTCGTGGATTGTTTGCAGGAACTAATTCCATACCGTTCAACTGCCACCTCGCACAAGGCGTTGAAGAAGACCCCGTGCTAACTTCGTCCTAGAGCACAAGCGTTAAACACGCAGCCCTAAAGCCCAAAAACCGATGGCATTCAGGGCTTGGGCTCTTGAAAAGAAACTTCCCAAGACTTCTACATCTAGATGGACAACAAAACCTAGTAGTAAGCTTCACCACCCCTACGCCCAAGACAATAAGAGCCAACACTACAGGGTCCCAAAATTTGCTCCGTTTTGCTTTGCAAGAGTTATGCTGCAAGGAAACCAGAAGGTTCAGGGACCATGGTTGCCTAATCAAACCTATCTTTAAAACTTGCCTTCCTACACAGCATCCAACCTACTAAGGCCCTCCTTCTTACTGTACTTTGATATGTGTGGGTAAGCAGCTGCTACTGCTGCTACGCTCACTTATACTTCTTCTTCTTCTTCTTCGTCTCCTCCTTCTCCTACCACCGCCACTGCTTCGCCTAGTACTACTCCTACTGCTGCTGCAGCTCCCACTACTCCTCCTCCTCCTCCTCCCGCTCCTACTCCTCCTCCTGGTACTTCTGCTACCACCACCTGACTGCTGCTACTGCCGCTCCAGCTACTCCTTCAGGAAAACAGGAATGCTGAGGCGGAGGCTGGTCTTGTAGGCTGCCTGGCCATTTACACAGTTCCATAATTCCCCCCCAAAAAGCCGGCTCCCCAAGTACCATGGAACCTTAAAGGGATCCCTGGCAAATTCATATTCTTCAAAACCCAGTGCTGCATTGGGTATATATGGAGGAATCCGTTTAATCTTAATTCGTTCATAATTCCTGGAACCCCTTGTCTTGCTGCAAACATCCCCGTGCAACTCCCCCAGATAGCAAACAAGGATTGCCTCTGTGCCTTCATTGCCTGCCTAGTCTGCTCAGATCCCGCCCTACTATCTCAGACTAATCCACAATTTCCCTTGCAGGGCCCATTGTCAGAACATCCCTCGTTTATGCCTAAACCCTAAACCCATCTTTACACGTTCAGAAACCCCAGAACATTCTCCGATTATCTGTGCAGCCTGCGCGCGCTACACAACTTGAGCGGGGCGCATATGTTCTAACAGCAACCTACAAAACTCCTTCTAAACATACGACTTGAAACCCCTAACCCTACACCCAAACCCTCAACCCTTCATCTAAACTAGACCCCCAGACCTAGACCCTTAGCCCAAAGCCCCTGAACCACCCCGCCTCCTGCTTGCGCCATGGCTTGAGCTGCTCCAGCCCCAGCAGCTAGAGCCTGCTCTTGGGCGGTCCTCACGAAGGATGTCGGGGTAAAATATGGGGGTCTTCTTATATTTTTAGGTTTATATTGGTGTTATTTTGGGATAATGGAAAATGAAATGGTAACTACCATGTAGGGTTTAGGGTTGAGGGTTCAGGGTTCTGAATGCTTAGGATTTTTGGGTTTGGGATGTTGAAAATGTTAGGCGTTGGTGTTCGCAACTTCACGATGTTTAGGGCTTTACGGCTTGGTGGGCAGACCTTTAGCAGTGCAGAAATAACCTGGCTGTTTCACATCTAATTTCAGGCAGGCATGTGTGCTTTGTGCATCACAATTTATGTAGCCACATTTTGGGAAAAAGGGTGTCCAGAAATGCCAATGAGCCGTGCCGCCCACTGCTCCGATCGCCTCTGCAACGTTTACGTTGTTCCCCACATTTTAACTAAGGGTGTTGCTCGAATACAGGGATAGCTGGGTGTGCTCATTCATCGGCCAGACATGCTACGCAAGCCCGGTCCCGTTGAAGATGTCGCCCACGACACTCGCTGCTGCAGCCCCTGCCGCGGCAACTTGCTCTTGGGTGCTGAGTCCGGCTGCTGCTGCAGCATTGGCCGCAGCGGCAACAGCGGCGCTTGTGGCCACCTGCTGCAGCTGCTCCTTCAAGCAGGGCTTGCAACAAGGTGTCTTGAACATACTGCAAGCGCGAGCAACTCATGACAACGTCTTCTGAGTCCTGCGTCAAAACACCCTGGCCCGCGGCGACTGCGGCTTGGGCGGCCAAGTTCCCAACTTGGGCCGGAGTGAGGGTGGAATCCGCGGCTAACGCTGCGGCGGCTGCCTGAAGCACATGAATCCGCCACATGAATCCGCAACAGCAGAACTCCCATCTTGCAAGCTGCAAAAAATATGCAACTCGCACGATCGGCTCAGACAGCCCTCAGATAGCCAAGATACGGCGGTGCCAGCGGCTGCAGCTTGTTCTGCGGGGCTGAGACCGGCCGCAGCTGCGGCTGCACTGCCTGACGACTGGACGCTGGACGCGTCCCACAGCAAGGAAAATGGTTGAGAGCCGAAAGCCAGCCTGCTTGCCCGGCAAGTGCTGCGATCTGGGCCGCCGTCAGGCCGTCTGCCGCCCCTGAACAACTGACTTGAACTGCACCAGACACAAAGAGAGCGCCACTGTCGGCCTGCTGCAGCCACTGCAGCAGCTGCTGCGGCAATCCTTGAAAGGCGCGGCTTCAAGGCACAGGGTGACACCTGTACTTGCGTGAAGCTATGTAGTTGCCAGAGAGCATGGTTCTCGTGAGATACACTACCGTATGAAATGAGTTTTGCGTACCATGTTCACACAGCTCTGTGCTCAGAGTCCCAATCCGAGCATGCAACTATACAGGTAAGAAGACAGGTAGCTGGATGGGCAGGAAGATCATTCGGTGTATATATGACTATAATACATGTGTAAACATACATAGCAGATCGCCTTTTCTCACTCTACATGAGCATCCCCCAAGACGCTTTTCCAACGGATATAATTGTAACCTAAATTTTACCGCATGTATACGAGTTGAAGCTCTGGCAGAAAAAAACACACATATTGTTCTTTTCAAGTCCTAAACCCCTGAACCCTAAACCCTAAGCCCTAAGTGCACTCTACATTAGCGGCCCAGATAGGACTACTGCTTTGCCACCAATAGGTTCTTCTGTTTCTTAAGGCCTCGAACCTACACCCCAGGTTGTGTCATGACCATTATCACTACTTTGATTATTCTTGTTACTATTGTTAATCCTACTATTATTACCAGTAAGATTATTACTACATAATCCCAAAATATCCATGCCACATACTCCACTAACCTCTAACCCTTTTAAGCCCATCCATATCGTCTCAGGCCGCTGCTGTTCTTCGATAGTGCCTCCGGCTGCGGCCACTGCGGCCGCGGCTGCTGCGCCAGCCGCAAGGGCTTGCTGTTCCGGAGTCCTCTGGCTCTCAGGTTTTTGCTTCATGGGCTCTTTTCCGTCGCGTAGAAGTTGGGCTAGTGGGTCGAGCGTTGGTGGTTTGATTAGAGCTTGCTCTTCCGTGTTCCCTTGAGCAGATAAGCCAAATGCATCGGTAGTTCCTGACGCTAGGGAGCCTTGTAATTAACCCCGATCTCTAACTACAGGGAGCCCTCACCAGGACCCAGAACTTCCAGAAAAAAGTACATCCAAACCCACACGCTCCCGCTGAAGAAGCTGGACACTGCTTCGGCAGCAGCAGCGCCAGCAGCTGCTGCCTCCACAACGGCTTGGATCCCTTAAGGCTCAGGGCTTACAGGGCTTGAGATCTAGGATCTAGGACTTCTTCAGGGTTTGGGTTTTAGGTTAAGGGTGATGCTCTTGATTGGGATGTTTCAGGCCTCAGGAGGTCAAGGGCCTGCTTGGAATCTTTGAAATGCAGCGGGTACTCATAACCAACACGATATCTGCTATTTTTCGCCTCTACGCAAAAAAGGAATCAATGAATCTCATGCAAGCTGGCTACAACTGCAAATTGCTTCGTAGGGCAACTGAAACCCTAAACCCAAACACGCCTGCACTATCTCAAGCAATGATTTGATAAGACGTAAAGCACCACACGTGCCCTGAACCGCTAGGGCTTGCAACTGGTGCAAGAATTCGTCCACCAACCCTGAATAAACCGACACAACAAAGAACCGAGCCCGCCTACCCCAAACCACTAAACTCCTCTTTCAAAGCTCCCAAACCCCTTCGCTGATCAAATGTTGCCTGATGCGTTGCGTTCAGGCCGCTCGCAGCTGCTGCCTGGTAGTCAAACAGGAGTTTTTCAAGAAAGGGGCGCTCTTAGGGACACAACTGATGTGGACGTACCCTGAAGCTTTCTGCAGGGCTGATTGGACAAACTCCGATAGGGGGAATTCTCAGAACAGAAGTCACCCCCCGAAAAAAAAATGGTAAGGTGTAGAGATTGTAGGGCGGAGCGCGGAGTTGTTCTTAAGGGTGACTAGGGATAATTGAGGGAACTTCCAGGCGGATTTAGGGTTGAAGGTTGAGGGGTTCCATGTAGAGTTGGGGTTAGCCCCAAATCTTGGTTTCCAGTTCGGAGCTTTGGGCACATTGGAAGGAAGGCTTTCAGGAACATTCAGGATATGGTATACTCTGCGTCGACTCTGCGTACGTATATAATCCAAAAGCTATCAGTATTTGGTCAGGCATCCGGGAGTAGTTTCCACAGCGGGGGTCACGTCGTGTCTGCTAAAAAATCATATTTCACTTCTACATATGGGCCTTGATAAGGAGATTAAACGGGAATGATACTTCAAGGCTTCCCAAGTCACTCCCAGGAAAGTAGGATTTAGGGGGAACCCCAGCGCCAACACCCTATATTGGGATTAGATGGGATAATGGAAAAGACAATAGAAACTACTATTTAGAGTTTAGAGTTTAGGTCACACCCTGGAAAGCCCCTTCACAAACCTAGCCATGGCTCATAAGTGGCACTCCCGAACTTTCAGTCCGGGTCTAGGGTTTAGGGTTTTGGTAGGTCAATACAGCAAGATCCAAAAGCAGGTTCTGAAGCATCGTTTCCGCAAACTTCGGGAGCCAAACAGCTACACTTACATGTTTACCCTCACCTTGAAAGCTCAATGCCCAATGGATGGTACAATCTACCCTCCCACAAGGCTAGTACTGTTCTGATTACTAGTATTACCACTGTAATTATTACTATTCCTGCTTTTATTCTGACTATTATTATGACTATTAGTATTACTATAAGTATTCCTCTTATCATTATTATTATGATTACTATGATTATTACTATTATCCCGAGCCCAACGGCCCAACGGACAATAGAAGTGGTCCCGAGGCCGCGGCCGATGCGGCTGCCGCACCCGCTGCATTGGCAGCTGCTTGG
Organism: Symbiodinium pilosum; assembly: GCA_905231905.1. Classification (NCBI taxonomy): domain Eukaryota; class Dinophyceae; order Suessiales; family Symbiodiniaceae; genus Symbiodinium; species Symbiodinium pilosum. The sequence continues at coordinate 11,477 of CAJNIZ010007976.1, forward strand.
AGGAGCTCATCCTGCAGGTCTTTGGTTGGTTTAGGGATTTGAGCTAATACAAGGGATATGTAGCGGATATATGGGGGATATATTGGGATATATTGGGATAATGGAAAATAAATTGGAAACTGCAATCTACTGTGGTGTTATTTCAATAGACTTTTGGATTGGACCCCCTTTTGCAACATACTGCCCACAAAACACTAGGATCCACGTCATATGCGCCATCAAAACTCGAGATCAAAGGCCCTTCAAACGGACCTCGTGGTCTCCTGCGTGTCTTGTGTACTTTCGGATGGCTCTGGTGAGTATTCTTATTATTACTACTAGAATTATTTCTTATTGCTATAGTTAACATTACGACTATGATTTTTATGATTGTTATTACTATTATTATTGGCTAATGTGTGGTCCATGTGCTGTTCCCAGCACGATTGATTTTCAACTTGGGTGTCGGACGCAAACCAGCATGTGCATTCATGCCCGCACAAGCAACAGTCAAATACCCTGTCGAGCGTAACAGAGGTAGAAACAATCACTATAGTTTTGATGCCTTGTTGAGGCACCCTCTACAGTAATTCTTATACTAGGAATATGGGACCATAATATTGGTGATGACTAAGGCTTCTACAGTAAGTATGTTGACATGGCATTACGTTCTACAGACTACCTCCAACCCTTCAATCTCTTGGCACAGCTTCCAATCATCTTTATAACCTGAAACCTTTAACCCCAAATCATATATGCCCTAAACATTGCAACCTACACCTTAACACCTAAACGGAATGCACCCTGAGCCCCACACCCTACACGTAAACGCTAGACCCTTGGCTCCAAGCCCTCAAACGCGAACCCTAATCAGCTCACATCAGGTAGGACTGCGAAGGAACCCCTCAATGACTTAAGCATTCACCACGCAACTGACAAACGTTTGTACCCTTGCCGTGTCGGAATATTCGTTCTTCTTGAGCCCTAAATCCTAAACCCTTAACCCATGACCCTAAATCCTAAACCAGAAACCCTAGAGGAATAGTTGAGGAGGGTATTCCCAGATTCCTGCGTCAGGGCCCCTTGGCCGGAGGTAATCGCTGCTGTTGCAGCTGCGGCAACCTTGTGGGGCTTCCAAAGCTAGGGTTTAGGCTTTGGGGTTTGGGGGCCCTTTACACATCCTCAATATACTTACTCTGTACTACCTATGGTAGGGCCCCAACGAAACCGCAATGTCTTGAAGATCCCTACTTACGGCGTCTTATTGACAATAAGGATTTGGAAGGGATAACTTTTTTCTAGGATTAAAGGGGAAGACTGTGGGTTGTTCACGCTCGGGACGAATCAGGGTTCGATAAGTTCAACATTCAAGGCCAATGCCATTGAGTGATCACATGATACTCGCCGGCCACCTGAATACCCCTAGTTCGATTAAGCCTTAGGAGAAGATTCTGTGGAACATGGATTGTACAATTCGACTAGGGCAAGGCAAATCAAGTGGAAATGAAACTGGGGCTGTAAAAGAGTGCCACGAGCACCCGGCAGCAGTACCAAATGATTGTTCAAACCCACTTAGGCCCCTCTGTTGCAAGTAGAGCAGAACAATGGCTTGACATCCCAAACCCCCAGTCCAAGAAATCTCACACCCCCCAGACAAGCATGGAGCTCTCAAATGGATCCTTGCCTAGACTAGCGCCGTCAACTAGTAACTAGAGATGATAAGGAACTCCATCTCTGTTTTAGGGCTAGGCAGCCCTCAGAAGGATCCAAACCAGGGATCAAAGCAAGAATCAAATGCCAACAAAGACAGTCCTGCATGAGCCCCGGAATCAGGCCTCGTATGCCCACCATTACCCTGTCAGCCTAATCCTAGCAGCGATGAAAAAAAAAGCCTGAAACCCAACTTGCAGGAGCAGCAGCAGCAGCCATACCAGAGCAGAAGCGGTTGCAGTAGCATCATCATCATCATCAGCAGCAGCAGCACTAGTATCCGGACAAATGCTAAGATTGCAAAGGATATGAACTCAATAAAATGCAGTAGAGCCATTTGGCTTACAACAATGAGCGCCAGCCTCCAGTGACCCCCCCTAAGCAATCCTAAGCCCATCCATTCCACCCAAAAAGCTTACCTCGCATCATCAGAACCCGAAGCCCTCAGTCCAACACACACTCTACACGCCTAAAATTTACCTAGACCCGAAATTCCCCTAAACCATGAACCCATGACCCGCATCGTGAACTGGTGTCCCAGCCCGCAATAGCACGCTCACTTGGAAATACATAGTTCCAAAAGGTCATTATCTAGCTAGGGATATTATGAAACACAAGAGCGTTATCTATACCGCCTAGTAATTTTCGCTATGAGAGACTATGGGATATTCCCTGGCTATGACTTGGGTCTTGCCCTAACCTACCCCAAACCCTAAATCCTCAACCCTAAACCCTTAACCATTCCAACTACCCTGGCAAGAACTGTCCGAGGAAGGCCTGCTGATCGGTCGTCATTCCCGCTGCCGCCGCGATGCTGGCTGCAGATGCACCTGCCGCTGCGGCCTGCCAAATGCCCAGAACCAGCATTCACATAGGGATAATGGGAAAGGAAAAAATGGACAACTACATTCACATTGGGATAATGGGAAAGAAAATGGACAACTATAGGGATTAGAATCAAAACCACGTTTTGTCGCCCCCCCCCCCACCCACCCCTGTTACATACCCCCATGCTTGGCGCAGGTGCGCCCTACTTGTTGCAGTGGTGTTGTCGCAAGCCAGGAGATTCTGTTACAAACCTATGTTGCGGAATGGCCGCCCAAGCCTATTACAAACCCAGTGTTTCAGATTCACAGCCAGAGGTGGTTATAGTGGTGGGTTCCGTAGGGAAATGGAAAAGAAAATGGAAACTACTATAGTACATTGGGGTCATAAAGGGGGTTCTACAGGGATAATGGAAAAGAAAAGGGAAACTAGAGGGATCATATTTGGGTTACTATGGAGATTTTATAGGGATAATGGACAAAATCGAAACTACTATTTATGCATGCAATCGGACAACGCTTCAGGCGTCATGTCGACTATTTAGGGTTGAGGGTACAGGGTTTAGGGTTTTGGTGTGGAGAGGGGGGTTACAGTATATAGGGACTACTACGGGTTTATATATGGATATCTAGGCATAATGGAAGAGAACATGGAAACTGCTATAGCATCACTGTTCCACAAAGAAATCCACAGAAATCCAGACCTACCAGGGTCTATAGGGCGTAGGTTTAGGGCTTCGGGGTTTGGGGCTTTGGGGTTTTTGGGGTTTCGGGTATAGGGCTCAGGAGTGGAGATCCGAAAGTAAACCTCCCCAGAATTAGGATATTATTCCATTGGGCATTTCGTGTCATTTTTCGGATCCTTCCAGGAGCCACTGCATGACGCAAATTATTGGGATGACGGAGGATCAAGTTTTGGGGCATAGGATCGCTCAGCCGGAGCTTTGCAGCAAGGCAGTTCAGCTGGTGTACTCCTCCCTTGGCTCCTCCCCTTGGACCCCGACTACCTACACGCATCCTTGCAAAAGCACATCAGCAAGGAAGCAGTCAGCACACAAATATGAATGTGAAAATTTCAACGGTGCGTGCAAAACACCATATCCCGATCCCTGTTTATCACATCCCACTCCGTCTTGCTCACTGCAATGGGCGAGCAGTTCCTGCATTAGTGGTGTAGCTATGTAAGGGAAGCCATCTCGAAAGCACACGAGTTCCGCAAGGGCATTCTGGTTTCATTCAGGCAGTGCAAGTGTGCTAACATGTGAGGCATCTGATTCTGGGAAGAATGCTTCGAGCATATCGTGCACCCCAAGGCGCAGCTGCGCCTGCTGCACGGACGTC
>CAJNIZ010007977.1:0-15327 GCA_905231905.1 Symbiodinium pilosum
TTTGCACGTCCAGAGGCAGAAAGTGCTGTACTGTCCGCAAAAGTGCTGTACTGTCCCTAAAAAACCAATCCTTTTGGTAGGAAATTCTCAGGAAAAGTTGTCCTGGACAACTTTTCCCACGAATTCATTGGTTTGAAGGATCTCAGGCTCCCTAAACCGTAAAATTCTTTTAAAAGGTAACCCCTACCCAAGATGCAGTGGAAGGAAGGTGGGGTACTTGGGCAGACAAACATCCAGAAAACCTTGGTCAATGGGGGGCGGGGAGGTACCATATATATATATATACACCCACTATGGCAACTTAGTTTAAATTCCTTAGCAGCACCCCAGTTTTGGGACAAACGCGTGTAGCATGGCAGATAGAGCTATGGGGTTTGCTTGTAGATCTGGAACCCTTAACCCTGAGCCGTGTTGGGAGCATTCATTTTTTTTGGTAGGGGCGTGAGTTTTTGTGATAGATGGCATTAGGTTTAGAGACGGGGGGGAAAACAATCAAGCACTTCTACTGACTGATCTGCAGGCAGAATGGCTCAGGGCTTAGGGTCCCTCTTACCCAGTTGGTGTGGGGCGTCGCCAGGCTGGCGAAAAAAAGTCTGACTTAGAGGGTGCCAAAGCTTATGTGTTCCGGAAGCCCTTGGGGCTCGGCTGTCCCCAAAAGACCTGGTGACGCTGAAGGAGAGTTGCATATCATCATGTTCGCTGCCAACGCAGGAGGCGGCAAGGAATCCAGACACATGTTGGGGACAAGGGCAGAAGAGCTACACATGCTTCCTACAGCTTGCACTGATGTCGTCCGACGCGTCCTGCAAGATCTCTTCTTGAGACGTCTTGGGTTGTAAGAGCCAGTGGAAAGTTGCTGCACTTGCTGCCAGATTCTTTGTAATTATTGGCTCTGGGCGTTCTGTAGGTGCTCTTAGGGGATTGATTTCATTCTGAAGTTGTGGCGGTACGTAGCACCAAGAAGTAGCTCCCAATCCAATTAAGAGAAGCCGTAAGGGGAACGGGCAAGCTTTCAGACTTTACATTGAAGTGCTGCAGCGGGTGGATTTCCCTTCATTTGCCGAGGATTTGGCATCATGCTGTCTCGCGGATTTCTTAAAGAAGTGCTCAATGCCTACTGCTCCGGAGACTTCGGGGATTTTGCCGGGGATTTCTCGGGGATTTTTATAACGATATAAAACGCCTTGTAGAAATATCCGCTAAAAACCCACTGGGAAATCCGCTGGCTGTTAAGACCTCCTGTAGGTGAGGGATCCGCTGATACTGAATGCGAACAACGCTAGCACACCTACCTGGCGCATGGCAGCTGCGCAACGGCAGTAACATCAAGTTGTCTGAGAACAAGACCTACAGGACAACTCCGCGCTGGAACCAGCAGTGGATGCTGACTACAAGCACTCCAACTCACAACAAAAACACCTGAACACAAACATCAGCTAGGAATCCGCATTTGGCCCTAATAATAAGGATGATCTCCAAGAAATACCGCTCACACATGGGCGGGCAAAAGGGGTTCAAAAAACAAGGATCTAAGCTTCGTTTCAAGGGAGTCAGCGACACGTCAAAACGCATCCCTACCAAAAAGGTAAATTAAGTCTTAGATTTGAGGGGTTGCCTGAACCCTAAACCCCAAACCTAACCAAACCTGTCAGCAAACGATGCACCCCAAACCCCTACAAGCCCTCACACCCCTCATCCTCGGACCCACGGAACCCAGCACCCAAATTGCAGAATAGGGCCAATGCGAGGGAAAAAAAGGCGGATGCCGCTGAATATCAAGTTGTGGTACATTATGGAAGACCAGCACTACCTATGACAGAAACTGTGAGAGGACCCCTCAATGCAGTTATTATTGATTTTTGACATTGTTGGTCGGTGGATTCTTCTAGGAAACTCCCAACAAATACAAGGTTGGAAAATCTAGGTAAGCCTTGAGTTTCAGAGCAAAGGGACCTAGCATTAAAAGATTTAGGTGGATGGTTAGGGTTTAATGTTTGGTGTACTATAGCGCCCTTAATGATCAGAATAGCTCCGCATAGCATCATGCCCAGAAAATGGCGAAAATGACATGTCGCCCAGTTGTTCAGCGTTCTATAACGTACATCCGCTCTAGCCTCGTTTGTCACATCTCCTTTGTTCCTAAACCCTAGTACCTGTAGAACCCATAGTGTAATTCAAAGCTTTCTGGGGTTCTATTGAGCAATCACACAACAAAAACCCAAAATCGCTGCCAGCCAAGGGACAGTGAACTTCGTCATAGAGGTGGAGGCAAGACTTGCAGTCGTCGAAGTTCGTTTGCAGTGTCCGCCGCGGAAAAACGGAGAAGTACTGCAATGAAGAGCTTGTTCATGGTTTTACCCTTTGGGCCTATTAAGGCTACTGTGTTGTGAAAGACTCCATAGAGTGCCATGGCATGTGCGTATTTTTCGCTTGTGGGATGTAAGAGTTTGGGACCGAGATAAGGGAGGGTTTAGGTTTCAGCGTGTAGGCAAACTCTCTTCACAACAAATGTCGGCCGCTACTGAAGACATGACCCGAGTAGTAAAGTCCTTGATGCAACCCCAGTAAAGGTCGAGCTTTTGTCTGCCTGAGGGCAAAACGAGGGTCTAGGGTTCAGCTGCAGCATCTTTCTCAACATTTGGGAAGTGGCAATGGCGGTTCCCAAGGTAGATTCCTAGTATAGCTGACACGTGTCACGCGTGGTGGGGAAAATATACAGCGCGACTCTGACTTGGGAAGTCCAACAATGCCGCGCGCAAACCAACAAATTCCTCATCGATACAGACCAAAATCTTCATCTACATATGTAGTTTTAGAGATGATGCATCTCAACGTGCAGCGGAAGAAAAAACATAACTCCGCAAGGGATAGATTGCGTAGCGTATGCCCTGAACCCTAAACCCTGAGACTTCATCTCAAGTGCCACATAGGCACCCTCAACGGCGCAAATACTGAAACCCTGAACCCTAAACCCAAAACCATACTATACAACTTGGGCCCAAAGTACTTTTGTAGGGGGTTTAGGGTTCAGGGGTTTAAATACCTTTGTAGGATTTACTTTCGGCCCAGGTTATAGTTTAGGGTACTACTTAGGTACTGGAACCTTTGGGATTTGGGTTGAAAAGGGTTCGTCGCAAGCAGTCTCCGAAGCCAAGCGACCTAGCAGCTGCCTTGAACGCTAACCCTAGGGACTCAAAAAGCCAAAGTAAAAAATGTTCATAAAAAATAGAGCCCAAAGTAAGGTTTCTTAGCAGATATGAGCTGTAGTCTAAACTCCTAGTATCCCCCTTTATAACCCCTATAGTAGTCCCCTATATAATCCCTCTATAAGTCCCCTTTAAGGACTATAGCTCATATGGATCCACTGAATAATCTATTTGGCAATTCATGAGCTCTCAACTCTCCCGAGGGATCCCTAGTTCAGGGTTTAGGGTTTAGGGTTTAGGGGGTCTGATAGGGACAAGTATGCTCGTACATCCTACAGCTAGTATTCAGGGACAGATAGTCATATAATTTGGGGTCGCCCCCTTGTAGGGTGGATGAAGGACACGTCACAACACTTGTGCTCTCCGAAATCGCATGTGGATGGGCCTAGACGTTCGGCTATAGGATGCGCGCAATATGTTTCCCATCCAATTTCTCAAGAGTACATGGACTTGGTGAGGCGAACTTTCAAGCCCCCAAGTCTAAACCTAAACCTTAAACTTTCCAACTAGACTCTGAAACTTATTTCGAAACCACAACCAACCCTGAACTAAAGCAGAAAGACAATGCAAAATGTCCTGGACGTATCCACGGAGGGTCAGATACTCGCCCAGGGGCGCGTTGCGATAGGTGTTGGACTCAAAGCCTTTTGGTTTAAGGTTCATGGTTGAGGGTCTAGCATGTTCGGTGTAAGCCCCGGTTTAAGCTTTATGTTTGTGCGTTTCTGTTTCAGGGGCCTTGGTCGTTTTTTAGAGCTTCTGCTCGAACACAAGGTTATAGTCTCAAAGCGATACCAACCCTCCAATGAAGCTCACATGGACGCACGTGTACTTTTGAGCCAGCACGCGGAATGTCTGAAACGACATCCCCTTTCTTGTGGTCTCCAGTTTCGCGTCTGTGTTCCATGTTCCACGTTCCAAAAGCAGTACTTCAACATTGATGTATAACGGGAGCCCCTTTGCGACATTGCCATGAGAGCCACCAGGGGGCTTACGCTTCAAGGAAAGTGCCTTATGCAACACTTATCCTCAAGATCGCCAATGGAAGGAATTCTTACGCTTCTCTGCTATAGGCTGTTCAGTGACACTTGAAGAGTACTTTGCGATGCCTTTTGGCCTTTTTGGGCACGTACCAAGGAACCAACAGCTCTTACGGGCGGGTATCCCCGCCTACTTGTCCTATTGCTGGATGTGTCCATGAACCCAGCAAGCTTCAAGATCGATCCGAACAGTCACTTAGTAGGAACTTAGGTACTAGCCTGACTACACCAATATGTAGCCCCTAGGAAGACCAGTCTGCGAGGGACTGTTCGAACTTCAATTTTGCTTCGGAGAGTATGAGCCCCACGGATCCCTAAAATAACAGACTGATGTTCTCAATGTGAGCTATAGCCTAAACTCCTTGTAAACCCCTTGATAAGCCCTATTGTAGGAACCCTATAAAGTTCCCTATATAACCCTAAACCCTAAACCCCCTATATAACCCCTTTCAAGGAGTTGAGACCACAGCTAATGTAAAGCCACGGTGCATAAGTCGTCCTGGCACAGGATCCACAGGCACTCCTGGATTCAGAGTGCAGGATATTGGGGTTTAGGGTTTAGGGATATTGGGGTTATATAGGGAAAATGGAAAAGAAAATGGAAACTACTATAGTATATTGGGGCTATATAGGGATAATGGAAAAGAGAATGGAAACTACTAAAGAATTCAAAAAACACATTTCCCTTTTCATATTCCATGTCCATTTGATTCTCCATTATTTGGGGGTAATGTCCTGGTATAACCCCTACAGTAAAGAAACTCATGAGGATTCAGACTTTAGGTTTAGCATGCGGGGGGCCTTTTAATATTTTGGCAAAACCCAGCTGAGCTTAGATGATCCTCTCTTAGAGATAGCATGTCTCTTGCCCGCTCTCGTGCTCTGATTGTTTTTAGGCTGCAAACCATCCTACTCACATCACATCATTGAACCCAGATCACGACGAGGTCTGGAAATAGGTTGCGTAGAATATGCTGTGACATGGGCTGGCACCTCGAAGAACAATTCAATTTCGGCCATGCCTCTAAACCCTGAACCCTTACACCTTCTGCACAGCCAGTTCTAAATGTACACACGAGATTCTATCTAAACGAGATCTTGAGGTTTCGGATTTAGGGTTAGGGTGTTGGTTTGAGGGCTTAGGATTAGGAACTTATGGTGTACATAGGTTTCAGACTTGAGGGTCAGGGGTTTAATGTTTATGCGGGGCGCAAGGTTTAGGATCTAGCCCTGATGTTCAGGCACACCAACTGATAGTGAAATTAGCCCCTACCCAAATACGACCTGGAGCCTGAGCCTCGCCATCTTTCTACTAATTGATAGCCGGTAATATTTGGCCTGATCTAGAGGCAAATTTAGAATATCAATTCCTCCATTCTCAGCGGCAAGAAAGGCTTCTAAAATCACCACGCCGTGCAGACATTCCCCCCCTTAGTACCCATGTCATGGGGCAAACGAGTGCAGATTGCTAGAGTCTACTCTGCCCAGACCCTTTTTCCTTTCTTGCTGGATTTAGTACTCCCCACAACAGGGGACCCCAATATAAACCGAACGTGCTATAGTCCTTGTTGTGCATCAGTATTCACCAGGCAGGACTAGGCCAAACCTCTACCCAACCCCGAGCCCTAAAGCTGCAAACCTTAACTAGACTCGACCACTGGCCATCTTAGTGTAAATTCGAAGCCTGAACTGAAGTTGTCTTCCAATTCCAAAATTTGGGGTGAGGCCTTGTCAGGTTGCCAGAACTTGCGCAGTGTAGACCTAAAACCTCCACGCTAAGCCTACACCTCAGACCCTACACAGTGTTCAGCATGACCAATATTGAGGGCCGAATCTGCTTTTGCCGTTGACGTTTCAACAGTAAATTGTGAAGCCCCGAGCTGTAAAACTTGGGTATTTCTCAGAGTAGGGGGGTTCTGCTTACGCATGCGAAATCCTAGGGTCCTCATTTTGAGGACTGGAATTGCAGAACTGCATGACTGCATGCCTATTCCTGCCTATTACGGTGCACACGCCCTTCCCTTTCGCGCAGCTAGAGACCAACAAAAAGAACATAAGCAAATAGACAGATAGGCAAATCCCATATAAAGCCTCTGATAACCAACGCCCAGAAGTTAGGGAATCACCCGAGAACGCTTATACGCCTCTGTTTTTTTCCTAAGAGCCTGCTGAACCCTCGACTCAGACTCAGGAAGCAGCCACAGCTTCCCTATGTTAAGGTCCGGGGTCCATCACTTTCTCGGGCACGTCTTGGATATGCAGGGGTTATAATAGGGGCTATGTAGGGGTTATATAGGGATGATATAGGAATGACAGGAAAGAATATGGAAACTACAATTTAGGGTTTAGGATTAAGTAGGTGTACCTCCTAAACAGGCTCCGCCAATCTCTGTATTCTTGCAACGTAACGCTGCAGGCCTTGTAGATTCTGCACTCACCGCTTGATTCCCAGTACGTGAGGAAGTTGCACCGAGCTGTCTGTTGACCTAGAGACAGAAAAGGCAACTATAAACCCTAAACCAGAAAGCATAGGTTTTTGGGTAAGATGGGTCTTCACCCACAGACTTCTACGTACTTCCTGTTGGGATTTGCTGTATTTTCTGGTAAGGGCTGATGATATTTCAGACAAAATGCCTTGGCTTCTGCTTTACTGTAGGTCAGACATGAGTTGACAAATTCACACCCTCCACCGAGCTAACATGGACCCGAGGCAGGGCCCTTGTGAAACGGGCATCTGTTGTCAGAAAGACCGTTTACGGCCCGTTGGGGGGAATCCATGGTAACCATGTTCAGAAGTGTGACAGGTGGAAGTTCTTGGGTTGCCAATACTTGTCACACAATTGATGCGGCAACGCATAAAGGCCTCTGACGTACATGTTTCTTAGGGGCATAAGAGTTGAAATAAATCTTGGCGTTGATTTGGACGTGGTCTGGCTTTTTTTTGGGCTTGGGGTTCACCTATAGAGCAGCCGATGTACCTATCAACAGAGGCTTTGTACCTGATAGTCTGGTATCTTTACCTTCAGGGTCTAGGTTCCTCCCAAAATCCTAAACCCGAAACCTAGGTAGGGCTGACAGGGCTTAGCATCCAATAGTTCGGGGTCAAAATTGCTGGCCCAAGCCCGAGACCTAACAGCCATCATTTAGGATGTAGGGTTTGGTGTTTAGCGCTTTAGGCTTTAAGAGCTGCGTTCATAATGTGATCCCTAAAGCATAATCCCTAAACCCGAATCCCTAGACCCTGCGGAACCCGTAGCCTCAAGGATACATACCACCAACTAGAGGACCTAACCTAAAGAGGTGGGCTCCAGGTCATCTTTGAAAAGCTACTTCCTAAACCCTCAACACTACATCTTAAACCCTCAAACCCAAACCCTAAACCCTCGACCTTAGACCTAAATCCTAAACCCTCAACCCTAAATCCTAAAACCCTAAACCGGGTGTCAGGAGGCAAAGTTCTGCACAGCCGAAGAGGTCTGCATAGGTGCCGCCACCCAGGCTCGATGTCTGTGTCAGTTTTTACTGGGGTTAGTCAGGATTTGGGGTTTAGGATTTAGGGTTTGGGGTTTAGGGTTTAGGGTGTGAGGTTTAGGGTTGAGGGTAGGAACCATGGAATCTATAGGGTTTATGGCTTACGGTTAGCAGTGAATCAGGGAATGTGATGCGCATATTGGGCTTCTTTAGGCATTATTTTCCCCAATTTCCTGCACACCTCGACGTAAGATTAGGCAGGTAAATCTAAGGAATCTGATCTTAGCTTCGGAAGCCTGCCAACATGCCTGCCTTGAACATTCGTTAACTAGGGGTTTAAGGTTTCCCAAACCTCCTAGAAGGATCTAAGAAAATTGAAGCCCCCCAAAAAGATCCCATTACTACATTGGGAACCCAGGGGATTGTAGGGAGGCTTTTGGGGGATCCTTTAGGGGGTCTGGGTTAGGGCTGTAGAGTTCAGGATGTTACAGATAAGCTGTCCCTGAAAATGGAAAGCCAAAGTGAGGCTGAAGTAAGGGATTTAGGGTTGGGGTTTAGGGTTTAGGGTTGGTTTTTAGGGCTTGGGGATTTAGTGTTTAGGGATTAGGAAATAAGGTTTGGGGATTAGGGTTTAGGGCTGCATAAACTCAGCTGCTAAGTTCACCAATTATGTTCATGAAGGCTCAAGCTCAAAAAGGTCCAAGTACCAGTGAGGTATACACTTAGGTCCCAAAGTGCCCATATGGGAACCCTTTTGGGATGTAGACCTAGAGTATCCCTGACCCGTTTTTTGAAAACGTATAGATACAAAACTGTTGGGTGCCAAACCCATTTTAGAGGTACACTGGTCGCTCTAGGTATCCTAAAGCAAAAACTTAATCCCAAAACCCTAATTTTGGTTCAGAATTGAAGGCTTAGGATTTAGGGCTTAGGCTTAGTATTTAGGGTTTAGGGTTTGCTGGTTGTCAGTAGGGATGGGTGACGTCCCGGTGTCAGTAGGGGTGGGTGACGTCCCGGGCCCAAGAAAGAGTAACCCCTTAATTAGGGTAGGATTATGTAGACCCCCAAAGGTTAAAGGCTACTCAGCCATTGAGCGTATGGAAGTCCTGACCCCAATAAGATATCGTCCCCCTTAAGTGGATCGAATATGGGGGTATATGGGGATCTTATTATAATATACCGAAAGCCGTGTTCTATCTACTTAAGGGGGACTATAGTTCCCCTATTAACAATAAGCAAGTAGATAACAAGACTTCCTGCCTCGGAACAGAGCCCTGATCGGCCCTCATCATCCCCGATGTAGGGTCGCACCTGCAAAAGCATCAGTGACTCGGTCATGGTTTAGGGATCGGAGTTTTAGGGGCGGTTTTAACACGAAGCAAGGTCTCTTACAAGGACACAGGCTTCCTGCAGGACACTGCCAGACTATTATCCTCTGTAACGGGTTACTGGGCTTAACCTGTGTCTCATGCAGAGGGGATGGAGGCCTTAGCGATAAGGGCATTGGAACTTAGATTTTGGGATCACACATCGAAGTCTACGTAGGGAGGGAAGGTTCCTCCTTTAAACACACATGGAAGCCCGCATAAGCCATAAGTATTGTAAGGCTCCCTCTGTGGAATGCGCATTTGAGTTCGTGGTCAAGCAGTCGGGATGAATCGCAGGACATGGATTTGATTGTTAGACACCTCCCTCGAGATCCTGTGCAAAAGAGCCTATTCTGTCAATGAGAGGGAGGCCTTACTTCTAACCCCTTACCCCTGAACCTAAACCCTAAACAAAACCCTAAACCCCTTCTAATCCCAGTTTCCAGTTCATTTTCCATTGTCTTTTCCACCTGATTCTCCATTATAGTGCTTCCAGAGACTGTGAATTTATACCAATCTAAACCCTAAACCTTAAACCAATGTCCTGCATCTTAAACAAGACTACCTTAAAGAGGTCTGACCCTAAACTCAACAGCCCTAGTTTCCCAAAGGATCAAAAGCACTCATATGGAGTATACTTACCCAAACCATAAGGGAAATTACTACTACAGAAACCATACTTTGTACCATATAGGTACTCTGGACCCTTTGGATTTGAAAGTGAAAGCCCTGAGCCCTCTAACCCCCTTTCAAGGGACCAGCACCGTAAACCTCAAACCCCGAATTCCTCGGCCTGGGGCTCACAGTTGCAGGCATCACCACGCAGGTAGCCATCCGGCACCCGGCCCTCGTCCTGGGCTTGCAATTCAGGCTTTGGGGTTTAGGGACGAGGGTCCCTTCAAGGAGTTGTAGGGTTTCGGACTTGGGCTTTTGATCCATTGGGTGGGATTGTTTTGGGTTAGATAAGGACATGTAAGATGAAATGAGCCCTAACAAGGATATAGAGGTCATATAGGGGCGCATGTAAGGTTAGGAATGAAGGTCTAGGGTGTAGGGTTTCAGTCTTAAAGTTTTGGGCTTAGGTATCAGGGCCTCTAGGGATTATAGTCCCCCTTAAGTAGATAGAATATGGGGTATACGGGGTTCTTATTTAATATACCCAAAGCCATATTCTATCTACTTAAGGGGGACTAGAGGCCGAAAACCCTAAATCCTTAACCCTAAAGAGCAAGGCAGATGCCTCCTAACCTAACCCTAAAGGTCCAAGGACCCAAATCATAGGGTTTTAGGGCCCGGCCCTAGACACCTATTATTTGGGTCCTTGGACCCTTATATAGTCCCCTAATATCCCCATATATCCCCCTATAACCCCTTTAAAGGGACCCTATTATTTGGGTCCTTGGACCCTTAGGGTAAATCACCAACAAAGCCTTGGCAGTAGGGTCCCGACGAACGCAATAGGAATCCACCAACAAAACGGTGTGATTCGGATTACACATGGGTGGTTGTCAAAATTAGGGTCCCTTTCTGGGTACCCTAAATATTAGGGGCCGTATTATAATAGGGATCCAAAAAGGGACCATAATTTTGACAACCACCCACATGTCAAAACATAATCATCATCCCTTAGAAGGACTGCATCCTGCGAATCCAGAGCTCTGAAACTTCTGATTCGACGGCAAGACCTGCGCATTCCAGGACGCCTCTGATAAGTGCTTTCACGAAGCAAGGAGAAGTCAAGTAGATACTGCCACGTCACGGCATTGGTTCTTCCCTACCTGAACAGTAAAACTCGGACCATCTAAAGTTTTACGGTTTAAGGATCAGGGTTGCGGCTCCTGCCCTCATTGCAGTGGATGGAGGAAACCTTGCACCACTCAGCCAAGGCACAGCAATTGTCGGTAGTTGGGGCTATACAGAGTGGTTCAAGATTGCCTCCGTCACGATACACTCCCAAGCTTATTGCTAGACGATTTGGCAAATACTCTCGTCTTCAGTCCATTCTTTCATGCCCTACCTAGACCCTAAACCCGAGTGCATGCTTATAGCTGGGCTATAACCCTACTGATGATCTACCTAAGTGGGCTTATGGAAGTCGGGCCATTTTCACATAAGGCTATAAGTTATAAGCCAAGCTGTAGACAACTACTAAATCCCATGAACCTTCAAGTAGACCCCAAACCTGAAGTTATACATACAGCTATACACGCCTTAGGAAGGACCTCAAACCCTAAACCCTGAAACCTATAAAGCCCCGAACCCTGAAACTCAACCCTAATGCCTCCTAAAAGGCCGCAAGTGATCCATAGTCTAAGCTCCTAGCATCCCCCTAATTGCCCCTATCATACTCCCCTATATTATGTCCTTTATAAACTCCTCTAAGGAGTTTAGACCATAAACCCTAAACCCTAAATAATCCCCTACATAACCCCCTTTTAGGGCTCAAGTGAGCTGAGGGCAAGACTAGGGCTGTATCTTGGAAGCCATAGCCCCTACAATACTCCCCTAAATCATGTCCTTGATAACCCCCTTTAAGGAGTTTAGACCCTAAACTGAAAAGCCCTATATAATCCCCTATATAATCCTCTTTAAGGAGTTTAGATTCTGGCTCAAGTGAGCTGAGGGCAAGACTAGGGCTGTATCTTGGAAGCCATTGCTGAGGATCGTGGGAGCCTGGGTATAGGGCTTCGGGAGTTGAGGGCTTTGGGTGTAGGGCTTTGGGCTTGGGGTGTAGGGCTTAGGGTTGAGGATCTGGGGGCTTGGGGTTTAGGAGTTGTGGCTGAAGGTTTGGGGTGGTATACCCTCCCTTATAATTATGATCGTGTGTCTACCAAATTTTGACCCTAAATAAGCCTATCAACAGGAGTTCCTTACGTAGGTGTAGAGCATTGTGGAAGATGTGAGGCAGTACGTGCTACTTAGGAGGCTTGAGTATCATCCCTTCCACTATTCATACCCCACCCCCGCTTTCATAACGAATCCCCTCATATAGTACCCTCATATACCGAGGGGAATATTTCGCACCGACGAGGCTCAAGCATAATTAGCCGACATCACTCCGCTTTGCTGCAGTGTGCAAACTTGAGGCACGCCCCTCCCACAAATCCGAACCCTAAACCCTAAACCCACTCTAAACCCATGCCCCATGTCACCTCAAGACCAGATCTCCTGAGCCGAACCTCCGCAGCAAAACCAGGTGCTTAGGGTTTAGGAGCTTCGAGGTGTACGAAACCTTAAACATGCAAAGCTCCCAAGCCCTCAGCAGGGAAGAAGGTAATATAGTATAAGTATAAGGATTATAGTCCCTTATTCCCTACTTAGAACCGGTAAGTTGTTACTGTAGCTCTTGGGACTGACCGAAGAAATCCGAACATCTCGCAACACGAAACCAAAAACCATCGGGTCTAAGGTTTAGCTTAGGGTCTGCAATACCCGCCCATAATACTGGACGCAACACACCGCAAGCAGACTTTCCTTGCACATCCATGTTCGTAAGCTTGAAGACCCCAAGCCCGCCCCCAAACACCTTGAACCAACAACAAACTGGTCAGTATGCATGCAAGTTCTGGTCCATATTTCCTCAACCACAGCATAGACCCAACATGTACTTTGAATAATCGCATATTTCTTTGCTTATGAGTTTTGTGCTGCGATTCTGCATACTTTCCCGGTCCAGGACAAGAAAGTACTCATATGAACCATTGTCTAAACTCCTAGTATCCCCCGTAATAAGCCCTATAGGAGTCCCCTATATAATTCTCTATATAACCCCCTGTAAGGAGTTTAGACTATGGCTCATATGAACCTGACCCTCTGAGCAGCGAGCAAACGGATTGCCCAGCTGGTATCCTGTCTCAGAAACTTCGCAGACAGCCACCTGGCTCAGGGCTTGGCATGCCGGTATTCAGATTTAAGACTTGAGGGTTTAGGGTTTAGGGTTTGAGCTTCAGTTGGGGTAACCCTCAACTCTACAAACTTTGCTGGTTTGACACACTTTAACCCCTATAGAACCCTAAAGATATGGTAGCTTCCATTTTCTTTTCCATTATCCCTATATATACCCAATATTTCCCCTATATAACCCCTAAATCCTGATCCTCCTACGACACTGGACAGTGCTTGGGCTTGAGCCTCAGCACTTGCTCCAATTTTGTCCGGGAACCAAAAAGCTTTCAGCGTTTCGAGGGCAGTCTCCCCTGTACCGCTGCTGCCTGAGTCTAGATGACAGCTTGATAGTTCAAGCCCTAGCAATAAGAGTAATAGTAGTATTAGTAAATAGTAATTTCAGTAATGACCGTAAGAGAGCAAAATCAATGATAGTCGCAACCTTGTGTTTGAAGAAAGGAGGGGCCCCCCACTCCGATTTCCGCCTGATAGATGACGATGTAGAAGGAGGGGATCCAAGCATAAATCCCAAACCGCAGCCCGCAGTTTAGGGTTTAGGGCGGCTCTTGACACGGCGAAGCTTCAGCATCATAACTTTTCCCTTAACCTCACCCCCCCCTGCCCCCCAGCTCACATCGCTTCTATCTATATGCAGTTTCCCAACACTATCCTACACTCCCTCACGCTCAGATGCAAGCGCTCCTATCAGAATACAATCCCAATAAACCTATATGTCCTCAGTTTCCATTTCTCTTTCTAATAGTTGATTTTCTATTTTCTTTTCCAACTGATTCTCCATCACTCGGGTAATATCCCTCGACCCTAAACCCTAAATAAAGTCTTCAAGTCGCTATTCTCAGTGAAGCCCTCAGATGGCCTTCAACATCTTAGCGCAGTGCGATGTGAATGAACAGCCTCTGCAGATGTGGATCCTGATGCCGCTGGGGGTTTAGGGTAGGGTTGGGGCTTTAGAAAGACTGCATTAGAAAGAACTAATGTGGATTTGAATCCATAACAATCCAACAAGAATTAACAGAACTATCCCAGTTTGGGGTTTACGTTCCAGAGCTTCAGTAGGCTAGTTATAAAGGTCAGGATCTGGATGGGTTGTTTAGAATATAGGCGCTGTTATTACTGTTTCTTTACTAGGGCTGTAGAGTCCTAAGCACGCTGAAGAAAAAACCTTTCACACCAGTAGACAAGGCTGTATAATACGAGGACGATATACAGTGGGACCTAAACCTCTAGGGACATTACCCCAATAAAGGAGACCCAAACAAAAAAAGGACTTGGACATGAAATGTTAGCTGGGCTGATATCACTCTAGGATTTAGGGTTAAGGGTTCAGCTGAGCACCCTTTATATTTAGATTTACACTTATACACGAGCCATATTCCTCAGGAACCTTATATACACTCACCAAAAACACATAATGGATCAAATCCACGGAAACTCTAGACCCTACATGGCCCGCCATACCCCCGCATGCTCCCCACATACTGGATATTGCCCCTTGTATATATACGGGGTTTGGATCGTACTACATTGCGGGAGGGGGGGGTACATGGAGTGGTTATCCGGGCACAGCCCCACAATGCAATTTAGTGTTACGGTTCATCCCTGTCAAGGCGTTATTCCGGGATACGTAAGGCCATAAGGACATACAAGGCTATGTAAGGCATCTAGGGACGCTCATATTGGAGGGAAGTGATTCTGATGATTTGTTGTACGAGACTGTCAGGCTTGCCTGCAGGCCCTCTAAGGTCTCTTATAGAGTCCACTTCTTGAGCTTGGAGGTTTTAGCTTCTAGGTCTTTCGGTAGCTAGGGTTTTAGATGCTCAGGGCTTAGGATCTAGGGTGCAAGGCTAAGCTCTAAACCCTAAACCGTTTAGGGTTTAGGGTTGTCTAAACTCCTAGTATCCCCCTTAAAAACCCTATAGTTAGTCCCCAACATTTTGAGGTTGTCCTTTCCTTGAATCGGCTACTCCTGGCCCCAGGTCCCGCCGGCCTCATGTGCCTCAGAGGATCCAAAGTGGTCCACAGTGACGTGTCATGAGCCACCTCGGAGGCCTCCAAAAGGGTTTAGGGTTTAGGGTTTAGGATTTAGGGTTTAGGATTTAGGGTTTAGGATTTAGGGTGCAGGATTTAGGGTCTAGGATTTACGGTTCAGGGTTTAGGATTTAGGGTTTAGGGTTTAGGATTTAGGGTTTAGGATTTAGGTTTAGGATTGATACGGTTGAGGAATTAAAGTTCAGGGTTTAAGGTCATACGGGGCCCTGAGGGACGTTGTGGATTGTGACAGATTTTATGAGAGGAGGACTAACATCATGAGTTCTCAGAAAAGCAATGGATCCAGAAGTT
>CAJNIZ010007978.1:0-15326 GCA_905231905.1 Symbiodinium pilosum
AAAAAAAAAAAAAAAAAAAAGCACCCCCCATGCTTGCATTGAACCCCGGACCCTACTTGGAGGTAGCCCCCATGAGGCCATGTAGAAGGCTTACATGTAGGGTAGGGTATAGGCCCAGTTGTAAGCAGCTGCTGATTCCCATGAACCTCCAAAAAAACCCTAAATCCTAAACCNNCCTAAACCCCTAAATCCTACACCTTAAACCGCGAATCTTAAACCCTGAACCCCAAATCCTAAACCCTAAACCCTAAACCCTCTGGCCCCCGTTGCCTTAGCCCGAACACCTCTGGTGGTGTATGTCCTCTGGCCAGGACACTTAAGCCGTTCACTCATGCGGTCTGATAAGCGCCTGGGCCCTTCTCTCCCTAAGGGTCCCAAGGAACCAAATAATGGGGTATTAGGGCCCAAATACTATAATATAAATGGTATTTGGGCCCCTAAAACCTTACTGTTTGGGTCCTTGGACCCTTAGGGCTACTTTAGGGCTACTTAGGATTTAGGATTTGGGGCTTAGTGCTTAAGGTTTTAGGGTTTAGGGTGCAGGTTTCAGGGTTTAGGGTTTCCGGAATCTCCATAGGACTTGGCTTCAATTACTGTTCCCAAACTGTGACATTTACATGCCAGGACCATAGAGACCCACCCTAAGCCCTAAACCCTAAACACTAAGCCCGAAACCCTAAGCCCTCAACCCTAAACCCTAAACACTAAGCCCTAAACCCTAAGCCCTCAACCCTAAACCCTTGTAAAATCCAGAAACAACTCTTGTCATGGTTTCACGTGCGAGGTTCAGGGCTGTAGGCCCCTCATCATAGACCTTCCTAACTCACCTCCTGGGGTTTGGGGTTTAGGGGTTAGGGTGTAGGGATGAAGGTTTAGTGTTTAGGGTTTTTACCTAGACCCCCCCAAGTACCTTAAAATAGGGTCTATGTAGCTTCTATTCGGGGATACTTAGGGTCTACAGAGGGTACTTGGGGGGTCTAGGTAGGGTGTAGGCTTTATGGCTTAAGGCCAGAGCTAATGGCATGCTACTATGCAAGTAGGCTTCATGTAGTATATCTTAAGAGAGGGCCTACTCGCGCCTGGAGCACCAACGAATCTTGGGGTTTTGAGTTTAGTGATTGGTTCCTCCAAGTGTAAATACCCTGAGCCTCAGTAGCCCGACGATTTGTAAACCATAGAACGGTGAAGCAACAGGAATATGAAAACGGCGGATCGCTCCTACGACTTTGTGACAGGCATAGAACCCTACACCTCCACCACCCCAAAGCGTAAACCCCTGCACATTTCAAACTCATCCCGGGCCCCCAACCCTGAACTCTAAAGCCTGAGGTTTTAGGGTTTAGGGTCCTGAACCTCAAGCAATGGTAGGGCTCCACAAGAAAGGCCCATCCCCGCAGGCTACGGCACAAATGCAATGTCTCTCCCACGCCACCCCAGAGTCCAAGTGGAAGGTCTGGTAGGATTTAGCTTTACTTGGAGGGCAAGGTCATTCTGACCCCTAAGCCCTAAACCCCACACAACCCGTGTAAAGGGACAATAAAACCCTAAGCCCTGAACCCCTAAACCCTAAGACCCTAAACCCTAATTATGACTCAATTGCAGGGACCTCTACCCTGATCACAACACATTACAACTGAAATTTGAGTGCCCTAAGCCCCAAACTGTAAACTGGGGTTCAGGGTTTAGGGTCTTAGGGTTTAGGGTTTGGGGTTTAGGGTTGCGGGTTTAAACTGCAAGATATTGGGATTGAAGATCCGGCTGGTGGGTTAAGGGTGTTCATTCAAAGCCGGGGCTTTTAGAGTTTAGGGTTTGGGATTTAGGGTTTGGGGTTTAGCCGGGTTTCAATCTTGGGCGGGCACTTACACTTCCAACCCCATGTCTTTGCAAAGACACCAGTTTTGGAAGGACTGGATTTTGTAAATCCCTTTTGGCATCCAGGTACCTACACCCTAACTTGAAACCCTAAACTTTAAACCTTCCACTCTGTGACCTAAAGTAAGCATATTGGACCCTGAGTGCCTTAGGGTGAAACTGACACTGAGCTGCTCGCAACGATGTGCAATGGTCCTGCCGGCCAAAGGGCCCTAAGTACCCATCTGCTTACCCAACCCCTAAGAGAGGTTCCCTGAACCCTAAACCCTCAACCCTCAACCCTAAACCCTAAACCCTAACTCCAAAAGCCCCCGCAACTTTGAAGCTGCGTAGGTCCAATAATGGACCCTTTGGTCATCATAGGAGCCGGGAGCCTTTGCGCCGCAAGCAGGCCGTCATGATAAAGCATCGGGAAGCACCGTGCTCAAGGGCTTAGGGTTTAGGGTTTAGGGTTTCAGGGTTTAGGGTTTAGAGCTTTGGTTTCAGGGGTTTGTTGTACCAACCCTAAACCCCAAACCCTAAAACGCCTTCGGGATTAGAAATTGTTAGTTCGGAGCTTTGGTTACCCCAACCACCAACATGAGGGCCATATGACCTTCTTCTAGGGCTTGGGGTTCAGGGTTTAGACTGCCAAAATACTGCCACTGCCAAACATGGCGAGGATCAATTCGGAAAAGCGATGGCGAAGACTGGGTTAGGGTTTAGGATTTAGCGTTTTGCGTTACTCTGTCTCCGATCCTCGCAGTAGCACTAAACCTTGCCTGGGAACCCAAACAACCAGGAAAAACTACTTGTTCCCAAAACGAAAACCCAATCCTCACGTAGAGATCTTAGTCTACAAAGATTGGCTGCAGGGAGCAGTTGTTCATTTCTGGGCTATTGGATTCGTACCCTAAACCTTGACCCACCACCCTAAAGCATGAAGCTCGAACTTAAGCCAAAAGGGGACATCCTACATACTCCATGTTAGGTATTGCGATGGCGCGTATACAAGTACTTAAAGGTCTAAGGATTCGAATATTAGGGTTTAGATGTCCAAAATCCATTTAGAATATAGCCTTTAGGGCTCAAGGCCTTCTATTTGGGTACAGACATGCCCCGGTTGCAGCACATCTGGAGGGAACCGGCCTGCAAACTCAAGAAATCACCTCCTCTAATATTGACAGCCCCAACCCCCTTATTTCAGATATTGCCATGGTGGTATGCTATTATATATATATATGTATGTATGAGGGTAGGGAGTCTGGATATCGAGGGGACACCTTGAACCCTAAACCCTAAACCCTAAGAGATCGAACCCTTGGTCCAGGGACGTGAGTTGTCTCCAAAATACACCTCCAAATGATACCTTGAAATTTTCCGAGTAACAGGCGGTACGCTGCTTGCCCGCAAGAGAAAGGATTGTTGGGACGACGCCGTCTGCGCTGTCTATTCGCAGGCCCTCTCTTCACGACTGAGGGGTTGAGGTGTATCATGTCTGCGGACATGCTGCAACATTTCAGGTTGATTGCTTATCCTTGCTTGGGTGTTCATGATCTTGCTGCTGGTGCTCATTGGTTATTGTTGCTGGTCCTTTTCAGCGAATAGCGGCGAAACCACGCCAGATACGATTTCCATAAGCAGGGCTAGGGACGATTTGCAATTTTATTCTTCATCTAAACTCTAAATCCTGAGCCTTAAACCCCAATGCAAACATGGCGAGTGGAGCCAACTTTTCCGATTCTTTGCATAACTGATCGAATAAAAGGATTCTGGAAGGACCCTACGGTCACCTCATGCTTTCGGATCCTCATAAGTAAGGGGCTGCAGGTACCAAAAAGCACAAATAAGGACCCTACCACTACAATCACATGACTCTTACATGGAATTATGAGGGTTGGGTAGCCCCGGAGTTTCTCCGAGCAACTCTTTGAAATCCTAAAGGGAGCCCCTAGAATCTCCTTACAGTCCCTCGTTTTTCCCATACTAGGGTTTAGGATTTAGGGTTTAGGGTTTAGGGGTTTAGGGTTTAGGGAGGTCCCTTGGGACCCATTGGGATAAACTCCCACCTAGTTCAATTACGTATGGGGCACGAGGCGACGAAACAGCTTTTCATGGCCGAAAAGGCTCGCGCATGTCATATCATCCAGGACCCCTGTCCGGATCCTCTTGCGCGTAGCATGCAGGGCGCCAGGTTCGTACTCAACTGTTGGGGCTCACACCTACATGACATAGGGCCTAGTGTTTAGGGGTCACCTACGGGTTCAGAGATATTACACGAAACAAGCCCTTGGGACCAAATATTGAACGAAACCTACACAAACCCGAGTTGACTGTAAGGTTGCGCCCTAAAGCCCTAAACCCTCACCCTAAACCCGAAAGCCTAAAACCGAAACCCTCACCCCTAAACCCTCACCCCTAAACCCTCAAGGGGAATATAATATACTATAATATACAAAAATATACGACTATATACTATAATATACTATAATCTATATATATATAATGTATGGCGAACTGGCCATTGGCTTGTCAAGGTCTCAGGACCTGCGACACATTACAACGAAAAGCTTTATAGGGGTTTCCCGAAATTCGCAGTACCTTAAAGGGGGCATGGGCGGGTGTATACAGGCATAAAGGGATATGCAGGGCTCAGGGCTGAGGGATTAGGTTGAAGACTGAGGTTTTCCAACACGTTTGTGCACTTTTTTTGGACTTTGTGGACTACACATATGTTGGGTCTACATTGGGCTCCCCCTATTTAAGGAAGCCGCCATATCAGGCATATGAGGGCATAGCAACCTGCGTCGACATTATCCCATGAAGGGTTCTTGACTAGTACGGCGGATGTGGGCCCAAGTGCTTCTCCAATTCGGCAAGAAGGTTTTGCTAAAAAGGCATGACATTGTCTGCCGACCCTAAACCCTAAACCCTAAACCCTAAACCATGAGCGCTCCAACCCAAACAAGCAACTCGACACTCCAACAGCCTGTTTGCAAACTCTACACGCTAAACCTTACGGGACACCTTCAAAGACAGGAACCCCAGACTTTACGCAAGAGGAGGGTACACCAGAACATGTAGTTTCTAGCTTAGTCTTGGCAAGATAAATTAGAGATTAGATACGCTAAGCATTGTGTTTGCATTGGAGGAGAAGGACGTTGGAAGGGGGCGGCGTAGCTGCTCCCCCACTTAACATGCAGGTTCTTGCCCTAAGCCCTAAAAGCCGTAAACCCTGACCCTAAGCCCTAAGCCCTAGACTCTAAACCGCTACAAACTACAGCAATTTGATGGAGACTGGTGGTGTGGTAGTCGTATTACTGGATGGTTGGGGGTGCAGGCCTGTTAGGCTTCAGGGTGACGAATGTATGTAGCAGCAGCTCATTACTCAAACTTAGGGTTTTGGGTTTAGGGTTTAGGGTTTAGGGGTGATACCCATACAACACCGGTTAATACGACCAAAACCAAAACCAATACGAGTACTCATATCAATACTGATACTACCGATGCCAATACCAATAGTAATAGTACTACTGATAATGATCCAGATCTTCATATACTAATGCAAGTGCTAGATTCCCTGATTGGGACAACCATATACCTTTCATCCTAAACAGTTTTTGTTGATCCTGGTGCAGTTTTTGGTCCTGAGTCCTGAAAAGTATGTTTATGCGCATCCCATCTAGGCCAGCCGAATTACTCCCAACACAGGCTTTGCATGGGGAGGGAGTTGTCAAAATCATGGTCCTTTGTTGTCTCGCTGCACAATACGGCCCCTAATATCTAGGCTGTCCAACAAAACATGTTGACAGCCCCCAGAGAGCATTGCGACTCTAGGGCTTACGGCGGTCTAGGGTTTAGATGAAAGTTTGATTTGGCAATTTCCTAAAATTAGGGATACCTATTCGGTGGTACCTATAAAAAGAATCATAATACTTTGGGGTCTGTGTTGTGGTCCCCCTATTTAGGAAAACTACCCTAAACCCTAAACGCTTAACCTTGTTCGTAGGGCCCCCCTATTTAGGGAAACTACCATTTCAGGTTGGTACCACCAGAGCGCTAGGCTCAGGTGCAGCTCGTAATTGTGGGTCTATTTAGGGAAGAAATATGAGAGTAGCAAGGTTTTCATGAAGCCATAATTGCCATCCTAGTGGGTCCTCACCTGGCAGTGTCCTCTACTAAAAGCTTATCCGTAAACCCAGACTCCTAACATGAGGGTACAATCCTGGAACGCCTGGGAGTGTCCCTCGCACGAATGGTTCCGCGAACCGCAAATACAGCCGTCCGCCCCACAAACCCGAAACAGGTTCGGCGCGCTGAGTGAAAGCAGACATGCTATTGTCAAACCATATGATTAGGGCTTACCTAAACCCCAAAAGTATGTAAAATAATAGCCCTAAACCCATAATAATAGCCATAAAGGCCATTATTCTACATACTTGGGGGGTCCAGGTAGTTTGGCAGGTTTCAATAGCTTGGGCCGAGCCATGTGATTAGGGCCTAGGTTGGCTTCTCTCGGTAGGTAAGCAGTTTGTATGCCCTGACCCTTAGACCCGAGGGTTTAGGGTTTAGGGTTTAGGGGCTTAGATTCAGACAAGGATTCCAACAGGCAGCGGATTTACAGCATAAGGCTGATGTACGCACACTTGAAAGTTAGTTGATTTGATAGGTTGTCAGCATTATGGTTTCTGTGAGCTTACCTTACACATAATAAATATGTATATTTAGAGAGTGCTGTAAACTAGTGGAAGTCTACAGTCTTGACACCTCCCCGTTAAGAATTGAACGTGCATACATAGGGTCATACAAAACTATTCAACCGACGCAAAGAAAATCGGGCACCCAAATAACGAGTTTCAGTGGACCGTCTGGGTGCAAAGTAGTTAGGTGCGGAGTTCGTCTGTGCCTCCTGGCTCCATAAAGATTTGTGCGTCCTTTCTTCGCAAAGAGATGTCATTCGTGATGGCCTCAAATCCCGACATGCGAGCCTGTGCAAACAGAAACAAACTTATGTTTAAACTGAGATTCGGCACCCAGGGTGCTACTTCCCCACAAGCCTGACACCTGCCGTGTGTAAACGAATGAGGGACAGCGGTCTACAGTTGAGAGTGCTCAAACTCGTACCCAAAACATGCAACCTCATTCCGCCTGAAGTTAGCGTGCTTCCATTTTTTGAACTCTGTCTCTGCTAACTGGACTACATAACTGACAAGGATGTTTTGTAGAATGATGTGCTCGTCCGGTTGCTATGCTACGTTTGTGTTGACGACGGATGACCTTGCGAAGCAACCTGCTAGGGATAGGGGTCATTAGGGTGTTTCACTTCACATCATCCATGCTGATTTTTTCGTTGTGACATGACGGAATTTTATCCTGCCGCAGCACCGCCCAACTCTTCACAAGCCTAAGTCATGAAACCTGAGTCCTGACGTGAACCTTTCACTTCAAACAACAGCTGATGGCTTCAAATTGGAGTAGCCATTCAAGCATAAGACAAGTGCTTGGCAAAGGGCTTGTCCCACCGGCTCTTCCATTGGCTTTTGGAGCATTCACTCAGATTAGGTTGGGGGTGTGAGAACTGAGCGTGCACGATGCACAAAATTTTCAAGTTTGTGGTGGGTAATGTAAATTGCATCCTGCTTGGCATTGGATGGACTTCGTTGATCAAACCAGTTGATATCCTAGAGGACTCTGTTTGGGCTTTACAAGGTACAATCCTGCGCACTGAACCCCAGACTGTCCCATGGCACATACACTGTTTACGATTCGAAGTACCCTAAACCCGATTGATGCCCTGAAAGGAACTGGCGGGCGCAGACATGCCCAGTGCCCTCCGCGTTTGATCCCGTCGCAAACGGTTGATCAACGACTCGGCCAGACATTTGTTAGATCTTCAAGCTTGAACCCAACCTTACACCCCAAACCCTCCTTCAAACCCTAAAGCCGAAACCCTAAACTCCAAGCCCTAAACCCCAAGCCCGCAGACACTTTCAGATTTCAAGCCAAACCTGTGAACAAGTGATGAGAAACTGTAAACCTGAATCCACTAGCGTTAGATAGTATCATCAGAGTCCTTGGGGTGTGTGGCTTGCGCGCACATGTACATTGTTAGCTGCACCGGGTCCAGAGTTTGAGATTGCTCTAAATCGTTTGATATCGTTTGCATGTTGAACCAACCCCGCCCGAAAGCCGCTGTCAACCTTTGCAGGAGCCTCGAAACGTTGACAGGTCCTCCCACTACCGCCCACGGTGAAGGTTGAAGATTTAGGGCTCAGGGTTTAGGTCTTATGGCGCTTTTTGCAGGAGTTGGGTTTACATGGAAGATTATCTTACAGCCATGGATGCTCTTGGACATGGATGCTGATCAGATAACTAGAGATCCTGCTGGAGACCTCAGTGAGTAGCTTATGTAGGGTTTAGGGTCTAGGGTGTAGGGGGCTATATAGGGAGATATACGGATGCTAGCCCTAATGGTGGAGAATCTGATGGAAGTGAAATGGAACATGAAATGTAAACTGCGGCTGTGTAGGAGTTTGTGGTGATCAGGGCTTCCCAAAATTGAGGGTTCCTTTCGGGGTCCCCCCTAATAAGGGCTCTAGGTTAGGTACTGCCCCCACGCAGTAACAGTTTATAGTAGGGGTCATATTAAGGGCTATATATATAACTGTATTATAAGCATTGTCCAACTGTTACTGAGTGGGGGCAGTACCCAAGCTCTAGGATTAAAAGCTGAAATCCCTGTAGGGACCACCAAAAGAGCACCGCAAGTTTTCGGAAAATCCCACATTGCTCTGGGGCGTACAGGAAGGGCCAGATCAGGAGACAATTAGGCGGAGTCGCACGCGGACCACTGCCGCCGGACAACTACCCCGGAGTTCACAGAGCTACAACTCCTAAGCCTTCCAGGCTTCCCTACACCGTCAATATGCCACCCTATACTATTAATGGTTGATTTCCAGTAACCCTATAGGGGGATCGACTTTCTAGATCCTAAACCCTAAACCCATTTGAGCCCTTAAAGGGATCTACTTTTTGGTTACTCCCAGGGATCCGGGTTGGATGTATGGGCTCCGGTCCTAAACCCTAAACCCCAAACCCTAAGCCAACAAAAAAAAAAACCTAAAAACCCTAAACCCTAAACCCTAAAAGCGGCGGGGTCGCTTTCAAGGTGCTGGCCTGACATGGTCTTGCTGGACACAGAGCTTACCTAGGGTGTAGGGTTTAAGGGGATTTATATGAGGATTATGTAGGAATATAGGAGAGTACTATAATTTACCATAATCTTATATAGGGTTTTAGGGTAGAAAAAATAAGCCACAACCTGTTCAACTGGCCCACAATGCGCTTGTTCTACATACGTTTGGGGTTCACCTACAGGCTTTGTAAATGGAAAGGGCCGCTTGAAATTCAAAGCTGGCTCCCTCTGAGTTGGGCAGGTGAACATCGTTTTACGTTGCAGGATTTCTGAGCTCAAAGGAACTTATCGTCATGAGCTTGTGCCTTCCTAAACCCCAAACGTATGTAAAAGAAAAGCCCTAAACGCATAATAACAGCCACAAATGCCGTTATTTTACATACTTTTGGGGCGCAGGTTGTAACAATGCATGATTCGGGCTCAGGGTTTAAGATTTGCCTCGACAACACTAGAACCTTTGGCTCCACGTACTATCGCCTCGCTCAATACTTCATATGAGTAGCGTTTTTTGGTGGTTGAACCTAGTAAGACAATATTCCTTACAAAATATTCTACCCTTAAAAGGAGGATATAATTTAATCCTACTCTATTTTGGGCATCATCATACCCACAAATAAAATACTACTCATATGAGCTATAGTCTGAACTCCTAGCATCCCCCTTCAATAACCCCTGAAATACTCCGCTACAGGGGACCCTAAACCCCTATATTACCCTCCCTTAAGGAGTTTAGACTACAGCTCATATTATGTCAGATCTTGGGCACCTCGCCGCCTCTGCAATCTCGTGTTTGTGGGTTTAGGGTTTAGGGTTTAGGGTTTAGGATTTTGGGTAGCGGGTTAGGGTTTAGGGTTTAGGATTTTGGGTTTTGGGGTTGGTTGCACCTGCTGCCTGACAGTTCCCTGAGTTAAGGTCAAGCTTTATGCGAAAATTTCTGCTTCTGGTTCGAGAACTGACCTTTGAAGAACGTAACCCTATTGGAACTGATCCCAGCAGCTGAGTAATGTTTGTGCGGTTGAGCCAGTAAGATCGTCCCTTCTTGAACTACTATACAATCTTACAGCGCGTGGGGTATACGGGCCAAGTTTTAACACCATCGCCATTTTCGGCCCAAACCCTCAACCCTAAAATTCCGAATATACCCTCAAGCGTAACCAGAATCATTGACCCCCTTTCCAAACGAAGCCGCAAGACCCGGCTTTACCCATGAACCCTAAAACTCAAAACTCTAGAGCCCTAGAGCCCTATAAGCTGTACAGGAAAGGAATTACTACCCTAAACCCTTAACCAAAAACCCTGAACCTAACCACCTTGCACAGCAGCCGCTCCACTTGCAAGCAACAAAAAATTGCGACAAGCCCCGTGGCAGACACGCAATTCCCGAGTAGATCTTGTGTTTTGAGGGTTTAGGGTTTAGCCTTTAGGGTTAGCCCGTTGATGTTGTAAGGGTTGGTATCGGTTTAGGGTTTAGGGTCAGGTATATACAAAGTTGTACCGTTTTTCATATCGGTGATTACTATATGTGTGTATATATATATGTATATGTGAGAATATGAGCTTCAGACCCCTAAGCGAAAAACCCTAAACCCTAACCCTATGATATTTGCTAATGATGCGGAGGTTTGGGTCGTGAAGTGCTTGCCGATGAACTCGAAAGTTAAAGTTTTTGGATGGCGGGGGCGTGAATTCCCATCAACACTTAGGGTTTCTGGGTTGTTGGCTTAGGGTTTAGGAGTTTAGGGTTTAAGCCTAAACCCTGAACCCTAAACCCTAAACCTTAGAGCCATACACTGTGGGTTTCTGCATCCACTGACGTAAAACCTTACGTCCGGAGGCTTTGGGCCTCGGGGTGCAGGCTACAGGCTTGTTTTGCGCGGTTCAGGTTTGTGGCTTTAGAGTTTAAGGTATCAATTTAGGGGCAGCATGTTCCAGCCTAAACCCTAAACCCTACACCCTAAACCCTAAACCTTCTGAAGTTGACTGTTTCTTGGTGGTCTGCAGCCTGAGGCCTCAGGGTACAATGCAGGGCCTGGATACCTAACAAATGCGTACTCCTGGTGTCTTTTGAGGGGTTCAGGGTTTCCCTAAACCCTAAACCCCTAAGCCCTAAACCCTAGAGTTTAGGCCCCCAACCTGACCTGCTGCACACCCTAAACCCTAAATCCTTAGAACTGTCTTTACGGTCGAGGGCTTATGACTTGGGGGTAGACTAATGGAGAGTTCGCTGGCAAGGAATATGGAAGATGAAATGGATTTAGGGTTTAGGGTTGAAGATTTAGGGTTTGGGCTTTGGGGGTTCAGGGTTTAGGGTAGGGTCCTCTTTAACAAGTAGAGCACTGTGGGTGGTGCGTGCTAGACTGCTTTTATGAAAGTACTATAACCTTTTCAAGCGAAAGTCTGGGAGGGTGCAGCAAGGGTGCTGTGCTGGAGGATTGCGCTTGAAGAATTTTTCTTGCAACCTAAGCCCGAAAGACTTCCTATCAATACTAAAGCCCTGCATGACCGTGTGGTACGAAACTCCCAGACTTCCCAATATCTATAGCAACTTGTTGCGATGCAACCTCAAACCTAAAGCACAGCCGGCCCTTAACCCTAAACCCTGAACCCTAAACTTCTCTTTAAAAGAAACCCTATGGGCAATGATTTCTGGAGCAAGGTCATTTTTTGTTGCGCAGGTTCATAGAGTTCGTGGGTAAAGTCATTTTTTGCTTGGGCGAGGTCGTGGGCAAGTTCATAAGTTTGCGGGCACAGACAAAGCCACCTTGCCCACGAAATCTATGACCTTGCCCACGAAATTCATGACCTTGCACCTGATATTTATGACCTTGCCCATGCAATATATGAGCCATAGTCTAAACTCCTAGTATCCCCCTTCCTCACTCCTATAGCAGTCCCCTAAATAGCCACCTTGAAGAAGTTTAGACTATGGCTTACATGAACTAGCGTAATCCTCGCTTTTGTGGGCAACGTAAGAATTTCACAGGCAAGGTCCTGGGTGGAACCTTATGGCTTGCCAGGCCACATTTGGCGTAACAAAACAAGGTGTCTCCATTAGGTGGCCCCTCCAACCTGTGATAGCGGTAAACCCTAAACCCTAGACCCTAATCACTGTTATCCCGTATAGTCACTATTACAGGGTGGGGGGTCCACCTAGGGTTGAAGCTAAAATCTGGGCTCCCAAGTTCCTAAACCCTAAACCCATGCGCCTACCTCATCCCTGAAAGCATGTAACGTACTGGCCTTTATGCCTGTTTTTCTGGGTTTAGAGCTATTATTCTCATGCTCTTGGGGTTTAGGCAGGGTCTAGGGCTTAGGAGGTATTCTGGGTTTAGGGCTATTATTGTACACACCTTTGGGGTTTAGGTAGGGTCTAGGGCTTACGTCTTGGCGTTTAGGATTTGGGAACTTGTGTTGGGCGTTTGGAATTAGTGTTCAAGACGTTGGGTGCTAGGATGCATGGTTTGAACCTGTTTTGAACTTGTGTCCACGGATCTTGTTCACGTATGGACCAAGACTCATCGGTAAAGGAAACACGCTCCAGCAAGCAAACATGATACCGAGGCGGCCCTACGTAGGATGCCTGCTCCTTTCCGCCCTTCACGGTGTTGCACGTTTGCTTGAGGAGACACAGATCATAAAAACAGAGTGAGGATTGAGGATGATCGGAGCCCACATGAGTAGTGCTTTTTTGGTGGTTGAACCCAGTAAGATAGCATGGCTATCACTTGGGTTTTCCTACTTAACCCATGACACACCCTAACCCTGAAACTGTTCCGGTTGAAGGGGCTGGTTGTGTGAGGGTGGTCGATCCCATCATCCACGCGTGGTCTTCCAGACTACCCGGCTCAAGGTTCAGGATTTAGGGCTTACCTGGACCCCGAGAATAGGTAAAATAATAGCCCGAAACCCTTTAAAATAGCTTAAAAGGCCATTATTCCACATACTTTTAGGGTTCAAGTAAGGTTCAAGGTTATCAAGATCTCTGCATGTAACTATAGACGTAAAGAGTTCTGCTCAACTGTTTCGAGGGTGAAGCTCCGGAGTTTGAGTGTCCGGTTTAATAGGGTTTAGGGTTTAGGGCCTTAAACCTCTAAAATTGAGGTATGACACAAGGGACGGCTATCCAGCAGTGTTGCTGTAAATGTTTGAGGTAGACTTGATCCTTTGTGCTGCGGCTCCCGGGTGAATCCCTGGATCCCCAAGAAATGGGTTTAGGGTTTGGGGTTTAGGGTTTACGCACTGGAATTCAGAGGGCTTCGCGCTTGAGATCTTAAATGAAGTTACCCGTATCAGTAGCCCCAGTACCCGTCAGGTATCCATTATGAGGTCTCTGTGGGGTTCCATGTTAGGTTACGCTGCCGCCATGAAAGCATAGTAGGATGTTGCATAGTACCGTAGTTCTTGAGAATACCTGTCCCAAAACGGCCATATGGAGATAACCTAAACCCTAAACCCTAAACCCAAACCCCTGCTTAGGAGACAAAGTTAAGGGTTTAGGTAAACCCTCCTTCATAAGGACCTTTATCACAAACTCCATGTGACATGCCCTGGAGTATGTAGATAAAGAGTTTAGGATTTAGTTTAGGGCTTACAGTTTAGGATTTAGTGTAGGGTGAAGGGTTTGGAATGAGAGAGGTACAGTACTATAAACATACACAGGGTGTTGGGAAATCATGTTGGTAGCTATCCCACCCTAAACCCTAAGCCTTAAACCCCAAGACCCTGACTTAACTCTAAACCCTAACGCGCTAAAGTCTGCACTACAGTACTTGGAGGCTCATCGGACTTCGTCACTACTTAATACCCTACTCATAATCCCCCTAATGTGCCTCATAGACATTCCCCGAATTATACGCCGGGTGATAACCCGGGGCCATGAGGCCTTACGTTTAGGGTTTAGGTTTTAGGGGTTTAGGGTTTAGGGTTTAGGGGAATAGGGTTTAGGGCTTAGGGTTTAGGGCTTTGGGTTTAGGGTTTAGGGACTCAGACTGCAGCCTATAAATTTGATGGCAGTCAAGAGGATTCTATCGGAGCAGATAGGGTTGTTTGGGTTCTGTAGGGCTATATAGAGTCATATGGGCATGTACAAGGCCATACAGGCCTGTAAAGACTTAAATGCTACTGATAGCAGAACCCTAGTAAGCTCAACTCCAAAAAAATTGGATTGCATGACAGGCACATGATCGTTATAGGGTCCTAACCCAAACCCTCAACCCTAAACCCTAAATCCTAAACCACTCTAATTTTTGGAGTAATCCTTTTTGTTTTTCGATCATGAACTTCGCAACCTTCTAGAGCCCAAGGGCTGCTTCCATAAATGAAGGGCCCAAACAGGAACCCCAAAACACTGCGCATGGGGTTTAGGGTTGAGGGTTTAGTCTCATCTACAAGGACAACTAGAAAGGGCCACTGAATATGTCCCTAGACCCGAACCCATACACCCCCAAACCCTGAATCCTAGACCCTAAACCCCTAAACCCTAAACCCTAAACCCCTAAACCCCTAAACCCCTAAACCCTAAACCCTGAAGACTGCAAATCCCGGACCCCCCGAACCTTGACCCGAAAGCTCCGGCAGCGTAACACACTGCTCACGCACAGAGAGGCTGGGGCTGCGCGGTTCCTCATTTTTCAAGTTGGGTCTAGGCTTTAGGGTTTAGGGTTGCTGAAGGGGGAGAGGGGTACTACGAGTTAAAAAAGTACATGAGGTACAAGCTGGGAGTATATCAGAATTTGTATAGAGGTCCGCATCCTCGCTCTTCATGTGTGCTATAATCTAAACTAATCCCCTATATAACCCCTTTAAGGAGTTTAGACTATAGCTCATGTGTCATCAATACCCAAACCCCTGGGAGGATCTAGGAAAATAGATCCCTTCGAAGGGCTCTTAGACATCACGGAACAATAGTGTTGAGAACCATCTGCGGGGCTATTCAGGGGTTTAGGGTTTCGGATTTAGGGTTTAGGGTTCAGGATTTATGGTTTAGGGCTTATGGTTTAGGGTGCTAGATCCTCAAAGGAAATTTTAGGGGATTCGTGATTGGCAGCTCGATGGTTGAGGGTGGGTTTTGAACTTTAGGGACCCTAAACCCTGAACCCTGAACCCTAAACCCTAAACCCTCAACCCTAAGGGTAGGCGGCCCTGAGGTTTCAGAGACTTTTTGTACTACTATAGATTGTAAGGTTTAGGGTTTAGGATTTAGGGTTTAGGGTTCAGGATTTATGGTTTAGGGTTTATGGTTTAGGGTGCTAGATCCTCAAAAGAAATTTTAGGGGATTCG